>JAEIFV010000742.1:0-154423 GCA_018904265.1 Lordiphosa collinella
TTTTGTTTTTCAATGGAAACGCCTCCAAAGTCCATATTTCTTAGTTTACTATCCTTTTCCATGGTTTCACCAAGTTTGGTCGAAATCGGATGAATATAGCATATAGCTGCCATAGGAACGATCGGTCGAAAAACTAGTTCTAGTGAGAAAAACTTTTTTGTTTTTAATGAAACGTCCTTATCATTGGCATACACTTGTTTTATATATTTTAACACATTTCTACGAAGTTTGGTCGAAATCGGATGACTATAGCATGTAGCTGCAGTATGAATGATCGGTCGAAAAAGAAGTTCTAGTGAGAAAAACTTTTTTGTTTTAAATGTGATCGCCTACAAATTTCGTAATTAACAGTGTATTATGCTTTTCCATGATTTCACCAAGTTCACAAGTCGATCCCATAGAAAAGTAAGGTCCAAAAAGTAGTCTTAGTTAGAAAAACTTTTTTGTTTTCAATGGAAGCTGCAAGGGTATACAAAACCCAGAGGCCCAGAGCCGAGCTGTTGACGGAAAGGTAGTCAAATCATTTTCCAAGCCCTTGGAAACGTGCCTTGGGGGTCATGGTACCGAAAAAGGACAAGGACCCATATAATGTGGACTCTTATCGCCCTATTAGCCTCCTGCCTACCTTCTCTAAGATTTTTGAGCGACTTCTTCCAGCAAGGCCTTTGACTATTGACTCTTGAGTCTGCGCTTCAAGATCACCAGGTTGGATTTCACAGCCGTCACAGTGCAGTAGAACACGTTCACAGATTAGTTAATCATATTCTCGATGCCTTTGAGAAAAAGAAATACTGTTCGGCAGTATTTTTAGATGTACGCCAAGCCTTCGATAGAGTCTGGCATGAGGGTTTGGTGTATAAATTGAAGACGATACTCCCAGAGTGTTTGTGGAGACTTATTGAGTCTTTTTTGACGGACGGAGGTTTCTCTGTTGAAGTGCGTGAAGCGCGATCCTTGTTATGTCCTATTCGAGCTGGTGTCTCGCAAGGAAGTATTCTTGGCCCTGTTTTGTACACAGTTTATACTGCTGATCTTCCATATCTTGATATCCAAGGTTCACTTACTGCCACCTAAGCCGATGACACTGTCTTTTTGGCTTCAAGCAACATCTGCATCTAAAAAAGCTCAGGAATTTCTTGACGAATTTGAATGTTGGGCCTCACGAAGGAATATAGGTGTTAATGTGGAGAAGACGCAGCATGCTACTTTTACACTTCCTAGGGGCAATACTTCTCGACTCACCTTGGACGGTGCTCGAATTGCCCATTAGAACACCATAACTTATCTAGGTGTTACACTGGTCAGGAGGCTCACTTGGAGACCCCACGTTAACCGGGTGTGTGGCCCGTTTAAAACTCAGGAAGATGGACTGGTAACTGCCTTTTCCTTAAAGCTAAAGTCAGACTTTTTAAGACCATAGTCCTCCCATCTCTTAACTGGGGTATTACATGATTGGGGAACGGCCTGCACCACCACCATTAAGAGAGTTGGGGTTTGTATGTAATACGTTATGTATGTAATACCACCGTATTCCGGGACTTAGGCATTCCCACTTTATGCGAAACCATTGAGAAATATTCAAATCGATACAGGGAGTGGTTAGTTTCTCACAATAATCGACTTGCCACAATTTTAACAAAGCACATTCGTCGGCGTAGGCTGAACAGAATCCACCCAGCTAATTTGTGGAACTTTGGACGAGCACCTCAATGTTCAAATGAATGCGAAGCATGCTTCAATAAAAACTATTTCAAAAAAGAAGGCAGAGCCGAAGTTAACTTTCTCCTATTTTGTTGTTTACTTTGATCTATTTCTAACACAATAAAAAACAGCAAATCGAGTCAAAAACCGGAACAGACCCGTATAATTTTTGTAAAAACCGATCCGAAAGGTTTGCTTCAGAACAAGTTTAGATATTTTCGCATACTTGGTTCGGTTCAAGGTTCGAACCGATTTGGTTGAAACCACCCGTTTTGCAGGGGTATAAAAAGATTAATTTTGAGGAATTCGAGTATGTGGACAATTTATTACCTAAAACAAATGTCATTTTCAATTTGCTCCACACTTTAAGAAAATCGGCTGGAACCGGGTATACTCGGCATACGGCATACTCTTAGGCACCCATCTAAATGATTTCTTTCTTATGTATCTTACAGCTTTGCAGCAGTAGCCACACAACTGGGCCCACACTTTGCCGCCCTGTCCAATGGATCGGTGGTGGATAAAGTCACACCCGATATGGCCCACTTAGTTAGCCCGTATTGGAATCAATTTCCCGCCATGGACCCCATTTGGGCTAAGATCTTAACCGCCTACATGATCATGATTGGCAGTATTTCTTGGTGCGGAAATGGTGTGGTGATTTACATTTTCGCCACCACCAAATCGTTGCGCACGCCCGCTAACCTGCTGGTCATTAATCTGGCCATTTCCGATTTTGGCATCATGATCGTAAACACCCCGATGATGGGTATCAATCTGTACTTTGAGACTTGGGTTTTGGGACCCATGATGTGTGATATATACGGTGGTTTGGGATCCGTCTTTGGCTGCAGCTCGATTTGGTCCATGTGCATGATCTCTCTGGATAGATATCAAGTGATTGTCAAGGGCATGGCCGGCCGACCGATGACAATCCCCCTGGCATTGGGTAAAATTGCGTACATTTGGTTTATGTCGAGCATTTGGTGCCTGGCGCCCGTCTTCGGCTGGAGCAGGTGAGGCGAAGAGGGGCAGTGGGAGAAGTTCTTGGCTTTAACTTGGTTTATTGCCTAGGTATGTGCCGGAGGGTAATCTGACATCGTGCGGAATTGACTACCTGGAGCGCGATTGGAATCCACGCTCGTATCTGATCTTCTATTCGATCTTTGTCTACTACATTCCGCTGTTCTTGATCTGCTATTCCTACTGGTTCATCATTGCTGTAAGTGTTGTTTGCAGGACTTTTGCAGGGGCCAAATAGTTCAACTCCTCCTCTTTTTTTTCTGTAGGCTGTCTCGGCCCACGAGAAGGCCATGCGTGAGCAGGCCAAGAAAATGAATGTCAAATCGCTGCGTTCATCTGAGGATGCCGAGAAGAGCGCTGAGGGCAAACTGGCCAAGGTGGCTCTGGTGACCATCTCACTGTGGTTCATGGCCTGGACTCCGTATCTGGTCATCAACTGCATGGGACTGTTCAAATTCGAGGGTCTCACCCCGCTCAACACCATTTGGGGAGCTTGCTTTGCCAAGTCGGCTGCCTGCTACAATCCCATTGTATATGGCATTAGGTGAGGATTATCCTAAAACATCATTTGTATACATATAAAATGTTTCTTTTCCCACAGCCATCCCAAATATCGCTTGGCCCTCAAGGAGAAGTGTCCTTGCTGTGTCTTTGGCAAGGTCGATGATGGCAAGTCCAGTGATGCCCAGTCACAGGCCACCGCCAGCGAGGCCGAGTCCAAGGCATAAACTCCTTCATCTTAAACTACAACAACAACAACCACAACAGCAACAAAAACAACAACAACAACAGCAAGAACAACTGCAGCAACAGAACGAAACGCTTTCGAATAACATCAACAACAACAATAACATTAAAAAGATTTATATAAATTTCTTCATAACAAAACCAAAACAATGCTAAATGAAATGTCAAATCTTCTGCAATGTCATTAAAGACTACAACAAAAAGAAAACTAACAAAAAAATTAAAGGCAAACGAACTAGAAAAGTTACAGAATTGTTTTTTCATTATTTTGTTCAATTCTTTTTTTAACAAGTTTAAAAAAATATATATTTTCGGTATTTTGAACAAATATCCATATTGGTAAAATAACCAAAATGAACCAAACCCTTAACCAAACCACGTGCGAGAAGATTGATTATCCTAAAACTTGCTCCGAAACTAAATTTCCGTTTCGGTTCTACAAAATACAAGACATTCTTTCAACTTTTTTGTTATCTGGTCATTACCCTGTAAACATTTGGGCGATTGTTGAATCGCCCATCGCCGAGATGGCTCTTCTGGGTCGCCGTGAAGATCGCTAGAAGATTGAATTTTCTGGGAATCGCAGGGACCTATAAAGGCTGCAAAGTAGGTGACATGACAAAACGCCCACGGACATAAGGCCCATATGAAAAAATTTTAATCAATACTTTGATATATAACTCAGAAATTTTCTGGGCTTTATGTCCGCACTCAAGTTTAAATGACACTGAACGCACGGAATTTTATGCAAGATTTGGTATGCATGCAAGGCCATTCGGCCGTTAGTTAAGGGCAGGTGCCGGCAAAAAGCACAATCCCATTTTGGCATTGGTGTGTGTGAGCGCAGCGCAATAACTGATTCAATCGCGAAGCAGTTAAACAAGAGCCGAACACGCAGCGAAGACGACTGCTTTTGAGAGCTTGCCTATGCCCAGTTGGTTGCGACGTGACGGCCTCTAGGTTAGGGTAACCATCGGTCTGGTCGATCCGCACAGCTTTACCAGAGTTTGTGTATATGTCAGCTATCCGCCAGGCGATTTTAGACATCTATCGGCTTCGGTATATTCGTTAACCCACAGTAACCGTAAGCGCTATAGATCCGCACTCAGACCGAAGGGCATAGCCGTGCGAGCTCATTTTTTAATCTCTTTTCTTGTGTGCTTCTTATTTTCCCAAAATAGACAGTTTAGATGGCTCAATCGGCCAGATTTCCAGACACTGTTCAAGAAATGTCGTGCGTCCGCCAGGCGATTTTGCGACATCGCTCGGCTGGCACGTTCTCTTTAAAATAGTCCCATTTCTCATGAAGAAGCTTATAAAGTTGGTTATCTTCTTTGATTTGCAAAAGGCACACATTCCGTTTTTCACCCAGCAGTACCTCAAATTAAACTGAGCGAAAAGTCCAATGAAATGTGGGCTTTATGTCCGAATTTAATGTGGACATAAGGCCCATAACATTTTTGAATTTCGTTTCGATGCTTACTACGGTTAATTTTGATATGGGTCTGTTGTCCGTGGGCGTTTTGTCATGTAATCAACAAAGTATTGAAGTAAGCCTGCGTAAAACTCTATGGAATCAGTGATTAAAGGCAGGTCAGAGGGTCAGAGGTCGAACCATAAGGGAGTAAGGGAGATGTAGTCGAGTGCCCCGACTACAAAATACCCTGCTTCCTTGACTTCTTGTGTTTTGCATACACATCAGAGATCTGCAGGAGTGCCTGTTTTCTTGACTCGAGTTTAATAGTTGTAAATGCGTCTTGGGTATGATTTTTCACTCAAAATATGAAGTCAGTTTATATACTCACTCATTTCGGACTAGTATTTCAGTGACTGGTCTCAGTTTTGAGCGGGTGTCAAATTTTCTTGTTCCTGCTTTGAGCGACACCGCACGATGCTTTCGTCTTTGAGTGGGCGGTCGCACGCTGACTTTGCTGGTTACATACCAATTTTACTAAGACAGCAAAGAGGAATACGCAAATAACCCGGTGTTTTGAGCACACATTCTACCAATACTTAAGTATTACTTGAGTATTGCTCTTCGCATTTGTTGGTTTCTAAGCAGGGATGAATTTGACTAGAAGTGAAGGAAACGAACAGAAGCCGAAGACATATGAGAGAGCAGACACACAAGGTCACCAGTAAAAAACAAGAGGCAAGTATGAGTAAAAAAATACTTAAGTGAGAAATCGATAGATAGAAAATGCGTTGCTTGAAGTGATGGTGGATAATTTCACACTCAAATGTTACGGTTTCCTGTTTGTATGAGTATTTCCTATACGCTACGCGAGTGGCGCGAGTGTTTTCGGCACTTAAGTGCGAGACGCAAATATACCGCGAGTAGAAATACTACTGTATACATTTTGTTGGAAGTAGTCGGGATATCCGAGTGCGAAAATATCAAGTACTTATGCAGTGCACTTGCAGTTGCGGTGCTCTCGTGCAGATCTCTGATACGCATACAAACTAGAGATCTGCACGAGTGATTACACGATGCCGGAATCATGAGTAAAAATACTCATTTTTACGATTACAATTACTTTTTTTTTTGTAACAGGTAATCATTTAAATCAAATAGGGTTCTATCGGGGGTTCCCCAAGTTAGTCATTTGGGGCCCTTACTATTCAACCTTTTAATAAATGATATCCCGCAAGTTTTATCCCATTCGCATGCATTGATGTATGCCGATGACCTCAAACTTTGCTTTTCGTATAATGACCCTGCTTCTCCTCTCCTGCTTCAATCCGAATTAAGCTCTCTTCACGCCTGGTGCTCGGTTAATAGCCTTTTTCTTGATCTCAGCAAGTGTAAATGTATGACTTTTAGTCGAAATCAACCTTACGAGTTTGATTATACGATTGATACCATCCCACTGGAACGCATCTATAAAGTAGATGATTTGGGTATTCAATTTGTTCCCAAGTTATGATTTAATACTCATATAGCGATCATTGCAAACAAGGCAAGGGGAGTTCTCGGTTTTGTTAAAAGATGGTCCAAGGTATTTAATGACCCCTACGTCACCAAGCAACTATATGTCTCCCTTGTGAGACCAATTCTTGAATATGGGTCGTGTGTCTGGTCTCCGTATTATCAAAAATTATCAAGATCAACTAGAATCGGTTCAAAAACAGTTCTTAATTTTCGCTCTCCGAGGCTTAAATTGGGATCCTACCATCCATCTTCCTCCTTATGTTTGTAATTAAAAAGAATTTATAGTCGTTCCTTAGTAGTCCCCTTTAAAGTTGGACAGAACATTGTTAAACTATAAAATGAAAATGAAATTTTCATGATTACGAGTAGTAATCGGCATCGCGGCATCGTACGATTATAATCGTGGCATCGTGAGAGAAAAATATAACTAATAAAGAATACTCAAAATCAATCTGTTGGTAAAATTTTGTTCGACAGTGCACAATCTTCCTGCTTTAATGTACGAATGCCATGTTCTGAAGATTCTTAACTGAAGAAGTCGCGATTTTTTTAGTTGTATAGTTTTGGTTATACATTTCAAATGAAGAGTTGGCCACGCGATTACCAATTTAATCTCTAATATCTGAAGACTTCGCGCAAAATAATTGTGTAGTTTCTATTTGCGATGTTTTGTCGTTTACAAAAATGAATATTCTTTAAGTTTCTCAGCCAGCGAAATCTTTGGCTTGTGATGATCCACTATGACGATCGCTTCTACAGCTCAATTATAAATCTAAAACAAAATCCATTCGCGAATTCTTCAGATCAATATGAACCAAAATGGTCTTCGATGGAATTCGTACCCTTAACTAAATATAATCGTATTAAGCATTCTTTAGCTCAATGCTAAAACTAACCATTAACATATTGGTAATCGTACTCATTTGTATCAGTACTCGGCGAGTACTACTCGATTACTATTTTACTTACTTGTGCAGGTCTCTAGAATACACAGAAAAACGTGAACAACTTCGACAAACGGAGAATTAAATGGACTTTTTATAATAAAACTAATGCTGGGTTTACACTGCGTCACAAAGTGTCACATTTTAGTGTCACAATGTCAAATTCGTATGAAGCTGTGACATTGTGACACTGAAATGTGACACTTTGTGACGCAGTATAAACCCAGCATAACAAAAAATCGCATAGAATTAAATAGTTAAGCCAGTACTGGCCAAAGTAGAAATTTAAAAAAAACTTGCCAGTGTCCAGTGAAAAGTACGTGCACATTTTTTTTGTAGCACTGTGATATTCATGCTCAAATTTCGCAAGTTGCTGATAAACCACTGCTCAATGAAGAAAGCAGCATTAATCTTAAAATTCTGACGTAGTTGTTGACAAACACAACCCAAAACTTACTCAGTGGAGCCATGAAAACATTCTCACCTGATGGTCAGAATTGTATGAAATTTTGGAAGTCGTGTACATTCTGTTCCAGCTATGCAGATAAGCGTCGAGCGCGTCCAATATTGAATTGTAACGAAAGTTTGACCTTATCGTCGATGTCCTGATTCCATTTATCCCCAGCCAGTGAATAGCAAACACTTCTTACTTTTGTTACAATGCATCTTTCACTTTCAGCTTTTATTATTATTTTTAAATTAAAGGCACTTAAATTCCATATTTTGTTTTTGTTTTATAAATTAACATGCAATCCGTGTAATAAGGCAAAACTATTTGCACAATCCTGGCAAACAATTTGTTAGTAGCACAAAGACATTAACATTAACAATCATTTAGAGTCTGGTTAAAGCCAACAAAACAATTAAGAGGATCCGTAGTCACTCGCTGCAGGAATCGTATTCACTTTCACTTTTTTTGATTTTCGTTTTGATGGACGGTGTCCCGGGTGTTGTGGTTGTGGGTGATGCCAAAGTATTTGTATGATTGACCACAGCCAGGGCTGTGCCGCTGCCACCAACTGGTTTGTGATATGTGCCCGAAGGACTGTCCACACAATCGGATGAGGTGCAGACACGTTCCTGTATGATAAGCTTCCACAGGCGAACCTCCACGCCAACTCTAAGTACAAAAATTAAGAAATTCAATCATTTCGTACTTAGGGCAGCTGCAAAACTTACCGCAAGCCCAGCCTCATCAGATCCAGCTTCTCCATGTTGTAGATGAAATCCTCAAATGTGAAACCTTCATTCAGTATGAGCGTTTTTGAGAATTCATCGATATCATGCTGGGTCAGCCATTGCTCCAACTGCTCGTCTATCTCGTGCAGACCAAAGTTGTGCTTATTCAGCTGCCTTCGCGGATTGACATTGAGGGAGGGACGAACTCCCGCCACACCGCCAACTGCGCCTGCATTGGCACTCATTCTATGGCACTTTTTGTTGAAACCGTTGAAGGTGCGTCTGTGGGAGGCAAAAAAGAAATGTCAATCGGTCGATTAAGTCAACGGGACCCACCTTAATCTCTTGCGGCCTCCCATGTAAATGTGGGCCAGTTCTTGGCTGATATTATGCAGAGCCCGCAAACTTTGATTTTTGTAATCCATAATCTGCCGTTGGAGTTGCTTCTGATTATCGCGTATATCGCGCAAAATGCACACACACTCCACGGAGCTGCCCAGGGCTGCATCTGTCAGAGCCAATCCACCAGCACTAATGCTGGGCAACAACTTTTCCAAGCCCTGCTGCTGCTGTTGCTTCTCCTGGCTATCAGGGGCCGGGCTGGTGTTAACACTCTCGTCATCATTGCCGGACAAATCCTTATCCGCCAAATTGGCTCCTAATTCGGGTGAGAAAATGGTAACAGCCGCTTGAACGGCACGCTTGACCAGATTATCCAAGGCGAACATCCAATGTGGTTTAATGCAATGAAATCGTAGGACACTAACGACCGCATCCTGAAACGAGTACAGAGCCAAATGCAGATGATCCAGTGCGACGGCATCATTGTTGAGTTTCTGCTTCAGTTCATTAATGGTGGCCTCCAAATGCTTTTCATTCTCGTTCATAATGTAATCCCTCAGGCCACGTATGAGCATCTCCAGATCACTCTTCCGTATGGCAATGGAATTTTGATCTGCATTGATTTTCTTCAACCAAATGTCACAGATCTTGGGCTCATCCAAGGCCAAAACTTTGGACAATGTGGTGCGACGCTGTGAATCCTTTTTGAGGCGATAAAAGCCATCTGTTTCACTGGTCTCACTGATGCTGGTGCGTAAGGAGGGTGTGGAGGGTTCAATTTCGGGTGAGAGTAGAAATCCTGAAGAGTTGCGACGTGCCAGTAGACTGGGCAACTCATCAATGTCCACGGAGGAGGTGTGGGTGAGACTGTCAGGGAAGTAAGTAAAGTAAGTAACAGCTAAAAGAGTTGGCTGGGGGGAGGGACTTACTCCAACTCTGGCGTGGTGGGGGTATTACAGGTGGTACTGTAGGTCAAAGGAGGCGTGGTCTTGTGCACCAGACGATCCGCAGGCACAGAAATGCTGCGTCCAAAATCCGTATTGATGGGCAAACCCGGACGCAGCTTGCGTGGCTTGCTGTGACAAATGCAGAGAGAAAGTCATTAAAAACCAACTCCCATCCAATGTCCTTTATATGATACTCACTCAGTCAGAAAGGGATCATCGAGCAGCTGCAGGGCCGAGGGTCTGTCCACCACACTAATGGCAAAACAACGCAAAATGAAATTCTTGGCATTCGGGGACAACTCCTCCGGTATATTTGGATGCTTCTTGTAGTAGCCCACCTTAAACATGGCCGCCTGAGCGCAACCCAACTCAATAAACGGTGGCTTACCCGTGGCCATTTCCACATTGGTGCAACCAAATGACCAAATATCTGCCGCCGGTCCATAGCCCCTCACACCCTGATCGATCACCTCGGGCGCCATGTACTGCAGTGTGCCCGTAAATGTTTCCGTCATGGGATTAATGCGAGCCAAACGCTTTGAGGTGCCAAAATCCGAAATCTTGACCACTCCACTGTAGGTATTCACAAGTACATTATCTCCCTTGATGTCCCTATGTACAATATCTTGTTCGTGCAAGTATTTAAGACCTTCGAGTATTTGCTTGGAGTAAAACGCCATGGTCGACTCATTGTCCTTGAGGGGACCCCATTTGGTCTCCAGCAAATCGGAGAGGGAACCACCCGGCACTTGCTCCATAAAGATTTTGAAGAAACCATCCTCGGAACGCGAACCCAAATACTGTACAATATTGCGATGACGCAGCTGAGAGTGCAGCTTGATCTCCTCGTGCAAGGGCTGCACATCCTGCGAGTTCTTCTCCGGCACCTCTTTAATGGCAATTCTTACCTGGGTCTGCTTATCACGGGCAGCATACACAGTGCCATAGGTGCCTTTGCCCAAAACCATTTTACGATTCTGCTCATCATAGTCATACTCGTACTGCAACCCCCCCACAAGAGGGCAGAGTTAGCAACAGAATGGAATTTTTCCCAGTGGCAAATACTCACCTCAATCTGAGCCTCATCATTGTTGAGATTAACAAACACCTCCTGATCCGCAGTCATTTCTAGTATCAAATCATAAAACTTTTGCCGACATTCCGTCGAGGGGAAATAGATTTGAAAATCATCCGAATTGTGATGCACATAGAGATAGGCACAGCGATCATCGCGCTTGTACAGGCTCACCGACTTAATCTTGGAGGCAACGAACAGAAAGTCATGCAACTTTTTGCAGGTATTCTTTGAGTGGGCCAAACAAATGTTGACAATTTGTATGGACTTCTCATCGGCATCCATATTGATGGTCACATAGCTGGGCATGTATATCTTTTGAGGTTCGAGTATCTGAAAGGAAAGAAAAGATTCGCCAGTTGAGTTGAAAGCCACAGCCAGTTGAACAGACATAACAGAAATTCTACTTTTTTACAGAAGGAGGCGTCCTATCACCACTCCAGTTGAACTTTTACCTCTCCACGATCCCACCTCCCTACCTTGTTTAAGTACTACAAACAAACATTTAAAGGCTTAGTTTAAAACCGTCAGCCTTCCCTCTGTTGTATAAAAACAACTATTACATCTTTAAAGATCCTCATTCATAACATTTCTTCTATATTTAATAGCCATCTCGATGTAACTAGATAGATTATTCCCCCCTAAAGGGCCATAAGCACCTCTTCTTCGATAAGAGTACAAGTATTTAAATATCGACATCGAAATTCCCTCAGTACTGGACATCGTCCTACAAAATGCTGCATGTCCTCCTGCTCATTCATATTGCATAGAGAGCAAATACCTCCGTTTATAATTCTTCTTGGGCAGCTGTTTAACCATAAGAGATCTCCTCTGGCTTTCATTATCCAAGTTATCTCGCTTTGCTTGAAATAATCATTGCAGTTTGAGGGCCCTATTGCAAAATTTAGATGTTTATAGACCCTTGATATACTTCCTCAAGCCTTGTACATGTGTTGCCTGAGGTTGTCATCTTTTATCGCGTTTAGGAGCCGAATATTTTCGTCAATCCAATTAGCATGAGAGTGGTCGTCTCCCAGTACGGTTAGCCTCGCAAACCATCCCAAATTATTGGTCATCATTTTGTCGGCTAAGACATGCGGTAGTCTGTAATCTTCATACTCATATATTATTCTTGCCAATTACTTGAGATGAAGTGTCAGACTATAGATGTGACCATCTTCTAGTCCTGCGTCGATTCCCAATATATAGTTCGGCGTGCTATCTGGCAGCTTGAGTCCTTTTTAAGAAGTATCGCTGCAATTGGTCTGCCTCTTCCATTATTTCTCCGCCCCAGACTTGAGCTCCAAAGCACTGAACCGTTCTGCTTACGGAGTTGAAGATTTTCCATTTAGATGCTAGGTTCACAGTTCCTTTGTTTCGCCCACACCGAGTTTATACTTGCCTTTGCTGCCATATGCTTTTTAAAACTCATTGTCGGTGTCAGGATAACCCCAAGGTATTTGTACTCCGGTATCACCTTCACCTGTTCCTTCTGAAACGTCCAGTTCTCCAATGCCGCCAGTCTGAAGCCTTTTCTAAAGACCATAATCTCAGACTTGGCCTTATTGACTTCCATGCCCCACCATATGCAATATGTCTTGAGGTTATTGATCATTTTCTGTAGGGTTGAGGAACTGTCAGCTACGATCACAATATCATCTGCGTACATTAATACCCTAATGTTTGTGTTATCGACTTTATGCGAACTAAAGAAGCTAAGTTGAAAATGTTGTCCATCGTTGAGTATCCGCGTCGGAAGTCTGCTTGGAATTCGTTAAGTTTATCGTGCTTTTCCACCCACTTTGATTTTGCGAAGTAACGATTGGCGGAGGGCGCATTAAACCTCCTTTCTGTGTCTCCGACTTGCTGCGATGGCGCCTCCTTTCGTAAATCGCCTGCTTATTTGATTTGAATGGGTATTATAAAGGTGATAACTTTGAAGGCAAACGGGAGCCCGACGAAAAACACAACCACAAGGTAGTTGCGAGTCTAAATTCCTAACTCCCTACAGTCACCTCATTCTTCTCAGCTCTAAACCTCACCATGTCTCCTGAGAAGTCCACATCCACTATTTTTACCACTTAGATCAAAATGGCTCGATATCTCCGTGGATGGAAAACAGATTCCCACGAATAAATACCCAAAAATCTTGGGGGTGACGTTCGACAATCTCTTCTTCTTTGCGAAGCACTCAGAGAACACAGTTCGCAAGATAAAAGAGAGGAATCGGGCAACAAAAGGCCATCTCAGGAAGTTCATGGGGGAAAAAGAGAAGGAACCCTTGCTAGCTACCCACAAAGCAATAGGAAGGAATCTAACTGACAACGCAGCTCCGGCCTGGTCACCCGCCATTTTAGTGAGACGCATTGGGGAAACCAGCAACAGGCCCAAATTGCTGACCTTAGAACGGTCCCTGGATGCCACTCCATGACCCATGAACAGCACACAATCGACATTGAAATCAACATCGGCTTGGAGAACGCCCATCATCCATCAGCGAAACGGAAAAACTTTTGCCCCAAAACGCACGCACGTCTCTTGCCCAACTCGGCTCAGGGTACTTTATGTTTTCTAAATAGCTAGCTGGACAGCATAAACCCTGAGGTAGCAGATGAGTGTCGAAACTGTATAGAAAGCCCGCATGATACACGACTTCTTTTCGACTGCACAAGTTCCCTCACACATCTAACGCCAAAAGACGTCTAGAAGCACCCGCTGGAGTGCGCAACCTTTCTAGGGCTAGACCCCGGATTTTCGACATCTACTGTATTCTCTATTTAAACCCCATTTCCTATTCACTTTCTGCGCTATCATACTTACTCTTTCTCTTATTCCTATTTACAATCTGAAATCACAAAAGCCACTACAACTGCAACACTTGTACTCTCATTCCGTTTCGTAGACTGGTCATCGACCTACAGCGCTTTTTGTTAGTTTGACACCGTCGGTAAAACCAGGGATATAAACCGGTTCATAGAATCAAATCTTAATCGAACCGCTAATTCCAGCCGATAAATCAAACCGGCATTCTTTCGAAATTGCTGAACCGAACCGAGAACAACTAAGTAAGTAAAACAGTTCGTTTCAGTTCAATGACGTAAAAATATTAGGAATTGTACTCGTTTTCCTACGATAAGTCCTAATTGATGCCGTATATATATGTTATATACTTTATGGGTAACATACATTTGCACATCTTCATAATCCCCTTTTCCCATTTTTAATGAGACCAGGGTATTAAACCTAGCCGTACCATTGAAAAGGAATGAACAAAACTAAGTTCTTGGCGACATTTTGTATTTTGCAGCAACTTCAAAAGTCATCAAGAGTTGAAACAGGGTGAAATTGAAAGTGATCCAAGAACAAAAATGAGTTTTTGAAATGGTTTGCGGACTGCCTTACCTTCGAAAGATTGGAACAAATACATCTCCGTGCAGATTTAAGGCACATCAGGACTTTTTATTAAGAAGTGTGTTAACTCTTGAGACTTTTAGGAATAATCCTTGAACAGAAAATCGATTTTGACATCTTTTTTTGACGAAAGTTAAAAAAAAAATAACTTTCAAAACAGATTTAAGCCTAATTCGAGACGGAATTAAGGGCAATCTTAGAACAGAAGCGAGTTTTTGGGGTTTTTTTTTTTGCTTTAACTTTAAATAGTGAAAATATCGGATCGGTGTACTTGAGGACGGCCTTTAAGGGCTTAGATTTGACAGAACTTCTGCCGATCTAAAAACATAAATCGTTTTTTTGGTATTTTTCAGGCAGCCTTATCTTCAAAAGTTTGCCAACAAATTCTTTTTCCTGCGAATTTGAGGGAAGATCGCGTTTTTATATTCGCGATATAATAAATTAAAACTGTGGTTCAAAAACTGTGTGCAGCCCTGAAACGAACTATTCCTTATTTCAAATCGGTTTGCACTCCTGGCTAAAACTCCAGAGTGCCTTATCTTAACTCTATAGATCATCCACTCACCAATATGGGAAACCGTATACTATTCTTAACCTCCTCCGTATTGGTGGCCTCCAAAAAGAAATCCATCCAGAATTGAAAAACCTGCTCCTCAATGGTGGGCAAACGTTCCTCGGACTTCTTACGAAATCGATGTATCAACGAGATATTTCCTATGGTTGACTTGAGATACCAATTGGGTGGCTTTAGCTTGAACATACATTCGGCCGCCTGTATCGCCTTGGCATAGTCTTCGGCCAATACGGAGATCTCAAAGAATGTGGCCACGTCCCAGTATTCACTTAGTGTGGGCAGACTACCCTTTTTTCCAATGAGATTATTCAAAGTCATGCCAATGTGTTGCAGTTCCTCAGTATTTATAAACTCCTTGCCCTCGATGACGAGTAGGGTGGCCAGATTAATCCCAGCATATTCATTGGGCTGCACCTCGAAACTTTGGCGATACCATTTAATGGCATGCGCCAAGCTGGTAGCATCGGTGTAATCGGACTCCACAAATATGTCCTTGTAGATGCGACCGCATAGGCAAAGCATGTCTGGGAAATGATTCTCCTTCTTCTCCAACGCTTTTAATGACGACTCCAAAGCCTTTTCTCTATCACCCTTGCGATTCCGACGATTCAGCGCAAATGCATAGAGGAAACTCATATTGCCCGTTTCCACATATTTTCGGGTATTGGGTATATTCTTCAAGTCAGTCACCAGACGCACCATAGCATCATAGTCCTGCACATCCCTCAGTGAGCACATAAAACTGTGCACCACCTCACCGGAGAGGACATGAGGATCGTCCAGTCGTTTACGCATCTCATGGAGAATGCTTTGCAATTTGACTGCATTGGTGGCATAGGTATCGCGGGCCGCTCGCAAATCGCCGAGAAACTTTTCGCGCATATGTGCTCTAGAGACAGGAGGAGGAAACAAGGTTAAGAACATAAAAATAAAATAGATGTCCTGCCACTCACTTTGATTGTATTTCAACATCTTGCAGTTTGCGCTTGAGACGCCACTGTAAAGTGGGTACACGTCCCTCGGCGGAAGGCAGTTCTTTGCTGTTGGGCTGATTGGTTAAATTGCAGGTATTGGTTTCCGCATTGAGTTTATAGCTGAGAAATAAATAATTGGCACACGAAAGCTGCAAAGGAAAAATTAGATTATTGAGGAGGCATATGTGCGTGGGCCGTGCGTGCTGCTTTCGTTTTGGTCTGGGCCATGTGGGCGTGATTGTTATTGTTGTTGATTTGCAATGGTCCAAACAAAATGTTTCAGTGGAAACCCAACAATAACAAAAGTCAAAGAAACATCTTGGCCGTTTTATCTTATCGCATTTTATTGCCCCACTGCACCCACCTTTAAGCTCAGCGTCTGTTTGGACTCCACATCGTTGTAGATCAGTATGTTCTCCTTCATTCCGAAACTCTCGCGTACTCCATAATGATAGGAGAGGGGTCGCTGTTGGGTCAATATGCTCAGATCTATGACGGCCACATCGGCATTGTAGAACGTTTCCAGTGCATTCGTTTCGCCAAAATCCAATCTCTCGAACTGTCAAAGCACAAATGGATTATTGTATAATCCAAACAATTTCAATATTAATATTTTACCTGCACACGCTGAAAATTTGCCCCTGCCGATTGGACAGCCTGTTTGACCTCTTCCAAGGCGCAGTTGCGATCTTCCAGATGATCACCCACCGCAGTATCAATTACACAAACAACATCCATGGCTATTCCTGGCTATCTCGCTCTCGTGTTGGTCGTTGTTGGTGTTGGTGCTCTTCTTCTTGTTGTTGTTGCTGTTGTTGTGTTGTGGGACGGAGACGTTAACGCGTGTGGGCGAAGTAATCTTTTCAATTTGAGCTGCGCACAGTTGTGAATTGTAAACACCTTCATTACCACAGCGGAGTGGCAATTGAAATTGCTGCCATGCCAATCGTTTATTAATATTTTTATTATTATTATTACGATTATTATTACATTCAGATATCTGCCATCTGACGGCGGTTAGTGTGCCCGTTTGCGTTGTACACAGAAATACTTGCCGATATAAGGAACTAGTTCAGGGTGAACATTACAATTTAGCTATTTGTACAAATAAATCATTTAATTAATCGTTAAATTCAAACCCTTCGCAACAACATTCTTTTACTTTAACTGATTTTAATAACGTCAAAACTGAATACATAGTTTGCGGAACACACAAAAATATAATTGTGGTATTCACGAGACTCAGTTTAGCTGTGGAGTTGCTGAATTGAGAAAAAGTTGAGCTTTTTACAAGTCGAAAACAAGAAGAATAAACAAAAAAGAATTCTACTGACATGTTAAGAAAATATGTAAAATTCCTCAATTCAACAACTCCGTAGCTCAACTGGGAGTCAAAATTTTGTTCTTCTAGTATTCGAATTGTAAGCAATTTTTAATTTCCTTACTTCAACAATTGTTCAGCAAGAACCAAGAAATTGTTCAGCAAAAACTGAGGCAACATACAAATCAAACACTAGAGAGATCGTGTGGAGACAGAGTATTTTGTTTCTTAAACAATTATAAAATTAACCAAAAGAAAATAATCATTGTTTCCGGGATTTGACCTTTTTGATCAAGTGAAAAGAACCAGGGTGCCTCTTCCTATGGCTTCGATATTTTTTGGCATTTTATTAACGTAAATAGTCAGCACAACATTTAATGGGGTGGCCTACTAGGATAAAAATCTGTTTAAATATATGCAAAACCCTCTGTCTAGTCATAATAAACAGCAAAAAAAGTTATGTATAAGAAATCTTATACATAACCCTGTTCTTGTAGTAAGACAATATTCTTATACACACACCTTCTAACTAGACTTTCGAATAAGAAACTGAAATCTCCCGAAGTTCTGTCGCTCCGACGATTTTTTTCCGAGAGATTTACAACCAACCGACGGCAAAATATCTAGAGATTTCTGTGTCACCCCCGTATCGGATCTTGAGTTTTATGTTTGAGTCTCTATCTGTTATACTTATAAAGCAAGTCGGATCGCTTGCTTTTTTTAGCTAGGAAAAAACACACAACCGCACCCATCTCTAGTATGAATTTGATCAAGGTCTGGCAGCACTGTTGGATGATAATGTTGTCGACAGGAGCTTTGTTTTGTTTGTTTGTCAACATTACAAACCCGGAAATGGACATTAAAACCGAGCCAAACGTACACAACGAGGCTCTGGACAGTGAAGTAGAGGAGGAGGAGGAGGAGCAGGAGCTGTATACTCGACAAAGGGAACCATATGAACTGGCCGACAGCGAATTGGATATTGACATCAAATTGGAGCCGGATATGTGCCAGGCAGAGGAGGCCACTGACAGCAGCGAGGAGAGCAATCAGGAGGGAAACCCAAAGCCTTACATATGTGAGCTCTGCTTCAAGGCATTCCGTCATAAGAGAAATCTCTGCGAGCACAGCAAGTAAGCTTTAAATTAACATCTTGGCTCGAATCAAATGTTCACCCCAAACGTTTTCCTCAATCCGCAGAATACACTCGAATGGATATATTCCACACACCTTTACGGGTCGCCACAAGTGTCCTCATTGTACATCGTCTTTTGCTAATAATGCCTATTTAACCAAACACATACGTCTGCACACGGGAGAGCTTCCCTTTAAATGCACGCATCCTGGCTGTACCAAAGGATTTCGTGGCAGCGATGCACTTAAGGTGCACATACGCACCCACACAGGAGAGAAGCCCTACAAGTGCCCGAAATGTCCCAGCAATTTTGCCGATAATCACAATCTGCTCAAGCATCTACGACGCCACACAAGTGAGAGACCATACAAATGTCCGCACAAGGGTTGCTCCAAAGATTTCAGAGAGAAGCATCATATGAAGCGGCATATTCAGGGCAATCATGGGCTTAAGGGATAGTATGAATTCATTACTCTAAAATGATCTAATCATGGCGAGTTGACACTAGGTGACCTATATTAAAAATGTCTAAAAATCATAAGTAGAATACTACTTAGAGGAAATATGTATTATTAAAATATTAAACAACAACTACAAAAATAAGCTTACCTCAATAGACCCTCTGGATTCCCTCGACATGTTTCAAAAATTTTAAAAAACTTTAAATGATATTCAAATACCAATAGACTCGTAACAACGCCACACCAGTATATTATCAGAGAACAAGACCTTATCCTCAACGTTATAGGTTCATATCTGCATTTAGTTCACTCCGCAAAGCACAATGATCTTGATAGTCCAACTCATTATATGGTTTTATTGAGCTTCATCAAGTTTTTAGATATGAAAACTAGAAATAACGCTCAGCGATACACATAGACTACCTTTAGATATAAAATAAACCATTATTAAAATGACTAAAATTCGACTACAAAAGTTTTATTGTTTTCCACACTTTGTTCCTACAAACTAAACACTACAATGCCCATACAATCTCCATCTATCCAGCATATTCCTTCAATATGGCACCAGCAATAACCAAACGTTGAATTTCAGAAGTTCCCTCATAGATTTCCGTAATGCGTGCATCGCGATAATGTCGCTCAGCTGCCATATCCGTCACATAGCCCATGCCGCCCAGCACCTGTATACACTGATGCGAGCACAGAGTGGCTGCTTCCGAGGCTGCCAGTTTGGCCATAGCTGCCTCTTTGGTATAGGCTTGTTTATTATCCTTAAGCCAGGCGGCACGCCAAGTCAACAGGCGGGCCGACTCCAGCGCCAAAGACATATCAGCAATTTTCTGTTGAATCGATTGCAGTTTAGCAATGGGCTTCCCAAAAGCCTGACGTTTCTGTGCATAATCCACTGCCAGTTCCAGGGCAGCCTGTGCAATGCCCAATGCTTGACCCGCTATGCCTATACGACCCGCATCCAAGGTCTGCATGGCTATTTTAAAGCCAGCACCCGGCTTTCCCAACATGTTCTCTCGGGGTATTTCACAATCCTCAAAGATCAACTGGCAGGTGGAGGATCCTCGTATGCCCAGCTTATCCTCCTTTTTGCCCAGCGAAAAACCCTTCAATCCTTTGGGTACTATAAAAGCGGAGATGCCTTTGTGTTTAAGCTGCTTGTCGGTGGTGGCAAACACAATGGCCGCCTCGGCCTCATAGCCATTGGTGATCCAGGCTTTGGTACCATTGAGCACAAAATGATCACCCTTATCCGTGGCCACGGTAGAGGCGGCACCGGCATCAGAGCCATTGCCTGGTTCGGATAAGGCAAAACAGCCAATACGCCGTCCATTTGTATAGGGAGTGATATACTCTGCCTGCTGGGCGGGATTACCAAAGCTTAAGAGCGGGCCCAGATAGAGAGAGTTGTTCACCGACATGATGACGCCGGCTGAGGCACAGCCACGAGAGATTTCCTCCATGGCTATGGCATAGGCCAAATAATCCAAGCCCGTGCCACCTGTTGAAGAAGAAGTATAAGCTACAGCAGGAAAGATTTCATCAAGTTCATTTACCCAGCTCCTCGGGTATGGCCACTGACATCACACCCAGTTCACCCATCTGCTGGATCTCCTGGGCCGGATACAGATGCTCCCGATCGAACTTGGCTGCCTTGCCGCTTAGCTCACAGTTGGCAAAATCTCGGCATGATTTCTGCAACATCTGATGGGTGTCGGGCAGAGCGGCTAAGGAGGCAATCTGACGCAAATGCAGGGCACCTCGAGCTGACAGTGCATGATTTGATTAGAGGATGAGGATCAAAGTCCAACTGTTACAACTACTTACCCACATTTAGGCTACGGCTCAGCATCGATTGCATATTAATTATGCTAAATTACTAACCTAATGATGTATGTTTATACAATATGGCAATATATCTTAGCTATAAATTCGTATTTTACAATTATTAAAGGCCCGATTGGTGTTGATGGCAAAATGGCGGCGTCGCTGAGACCAAGACATAAACAAAAACAACTGTTGTGTCTAAAGCGTTGCCACGTAGTTGGAATTTATGATGATGCTCAGCTGGACAACCGGCTTGCTTTTAAAATCAAATCAGGGGAGTCCCCGCTATAAATGTTCTTTTGTTCAGTCATTAATTTTGAGAAAGGTCCTAATATGCAGAAGGAACGTTTTTAAGGGGAGAATTTGATTGAGATTTTATTTGTAGGAAAACTATATTAAATTTTGGATCAGAGCTTAAGAGTTACCTAATTTTGTTAAAGGCAAAATGATTTTGAGCCTCTGTGCGTTGTTTTTAACAATTCAGCTATTTAGCATTTGTTGGCTTTACATAGCTGTTAACTCCCTCCCATCTGGCAACTCTAAGCAATTGATAGTTTTGGCTACTTATCGATATCGACATGGCATTTTGTGTCAAATTTTTAGTGTAACACAGCTGTCTAACAACTCAAAGAGACATTTCTTAAACTTTAACTCACAATAATTACACAATGTCATTGGGAGACACATTGGACTACATAACCTTGAGCAATCCAGTCAGCAAAATGGTTATATCCTCCACCTCAGCCCTACTGCGTACAATTGTAAGCTTAAGCTCCTGGCTCTTAATTCACCATTTGCAAAAGTTTTTTTACCGCTATCGTTTTTCCTACTTCTTTTCTTTTCCAAGGGTCTGCGCCCCAAGCAGCTTCCTGCAAAGGAAAGTGCAGTGGGGGGTCTGCAGCAGCAGGCACATCAATACGTCTATCCAAATGGCTCGTTGCACACCATGTCCGGCTGTCATTACAATTTTGTCAGACTGGCAGGGATTGGCGGTGCATCGGCCATTTTTATGGGCGCCTATTGCAAATACTATCTGAAGGACATCAATGATCCAAAGGAGCAGCTGGATTCCCAGGCTTTTGCCGATGTGGCAAATCGCATACATTTTTTGCATTCATTCGCCCTGATGGCCATGCCCCTGGCGCACTACCCGGTCTTTGTAAGTACATAAGTGAAGGAAACACGAATCCCTTTAATTGGTTGTTTGGTTTTTTTTTATTCGTAAAGCTTTTACATACATATAAACTCTCTTCATTGTAAAGTTAGATCTTTGAACGGAATTTATAACAACTCGCGTTACTTTTCATTATTTTCAAAATTTTCCCTCTCAACATTAATATAATTGACACTCTCTAATGCGCTTTGATTGATTTTTCAGTTTACAAAATTTTGTTTTTGGATATGAACATTAATTTGTATGCTAAGCGTGTGTTTCCCTAGATCTGTAGGTATTTGTATATGAAATGTTTTTGTTTGTTAAAGCTAAAGCTAAATGTTCAACAACCACTAATTGCAGCTTACAAAGTAAGGGGTTTTGTTTTTTTGTTTAAGTTGTATTTTGATATGAGCAGGTTCTCATTAGCTGATATGAAGGAACAGGGATTTTTGCGATTTAATTTAAAAATTTTGTTTAAATTCAAAAGCGGCTTAGATTTTATACTTGTTTTTGTTGTGGTGTCAGCCTTATTTTATAAGTAAAACTGTATAGACTTCTTTTTTGAGTTTTTGTTTTGTTTTTGCAAGCCAACAAACTAGAGCTAACATTATTATAAATTAAAGCATACACAAAATTGTATATAGCCGTCAGGGATTGCAAAGAATCAACATTCAAAAGTCTTCCGTATATTTTTTTTGAAAACTTTTTGAGTATTTCAACTAAATCTAACTAAAGTACATTTAATTTTTAAGAAATTAGAGAAATAGTCGATTTTGAAAATTATATTAAAGACTTCTAATTGGTAAATCGTACTATTTGCTTATAGGGAACTAATTCTGCAAGTACCAAAAACTAAAAGCCTGCTGATGATTTCACTAGTTTATGGAAATTAAAAAAATTAAATTACCCATTTCTAAAAGAATTTTTTTTAATGTAGTTCGGAATGCTGAACTTGAAAATCGATTACAATTTTTTTATGGTATCGTTTTTTTATAAGAATTTGCTTTATTTTCTTCGGGGCAGCACAGTGGCTTTACAAAAAACTCGTTGCAAAAATCAAATTTTGAGTTGTTTAATTAGGAATAGATTAAGCTATCAAAGTTATAAACTCTGGTGCAAAATTATGGCCGCACCTAGTTTTTTAGTGAAAGAAAACTAGAAAGAGTGGAGCTAAAAAAATTTGGGATTACCGTTTGAAAGAGCGTTAAAAATGAGAGAGAATAGATGACAAGAGTGCTGACTCTCTATGCAAAAATTAACCGTTATGTTTCATTTTCGTTTTGTGCATGGTGCATAATTATGGCCGCACAATTTACTTTCTTATTCTGTGTTTGGATGCCGGTGATCTTCTTGATAGTTACTTGCTTAAGTAACTAATTCTAACTCCTTAATAAATATGCCAAGTGGACCAGTGATTTCTGATGTCAAGAAAGGTCCAATTCTGGTACTCAAAAATGAGAATTGCTCATTTCGAGAAATTGCCAGAAAAATTGGTCGATCCGACAAAGTTGTGAGGAATTTGGGAACAAAACCCGGAGGACGTAAGCCGAAGATAAGACAGCGTGACCTGCGCCGAATAGTGAGTGCTGCAAGCAATTCAGTAAAGACCGCTAATGAGTTAGCGGCTGAACGTGGCCTAAAAGTGTACCGCTTGGCAGTTGCACGGGCTTTAAAAAGATGGCTTCAAGGTTACCGAACCGCCATAAAGAAACCCTGATAAAATTCGCCAGGAATAACATGGCAACTGACTGGACATAGGTAAAAAGTTTTTATAGAGTAATGCACATACTAATTTATCATTCTGGATCACTTTCTCGGATGAGAAAAAGTTTAATTTGGGCGGTCCTGATGGCTTTTTGCACTATTGGAGGGATTTAAGGAAAGAAACCCTATACTTTTCTAAGAGAAATTTCGGAGGAGTATCTTTGATGGTTTGGGCTGCGTTCTGCGAGTTTGGACGCTTGGAGCTGACATTTTCAAGCACTATTATGAACTCCAGAAAGTACGTGGAAATATTGAAAATGAACATGTTGCCTTTCAGGTCAATTTCTGACCTGAGTCACAAAAAACTAAGCTGAGCAACTTAGTTCAGCATTTACACAGAATTAGTGACTCGTGAAACGGTTCGGTTTCTGGGCCTGTAATTTGAGCGTCTATAAATCTGAACCTTTGTATATTAGTAATTGGCTTAAGAATAGTTTTTTTATGAATAAAATCGTTTTATAATAATAAATTAAGTCTTTTAGAATTCTCGATTCGACGCAGAAATCTCTTGTTTTAGTTTTTCCTCTCCTATTTACCGGTGTTGAGATCTCATTATCGTCTGTTCCTCTCTTTCCATAGACTTGTCGCTGATCTCTCTTTCCTTTCAACTTTGATTTCCAAATAGTTTCACTCACTACACTCAACATCCCATAGCCACGATTCTAAATACCCTATTAACCCTTCCCAATAACGTTCCTATGGTGTCTTCTGCATAGCTTTTTTTCCTTTGTGTTTTTAAATCTGTTCATTTTTACTACTTTATCACTAATCAACTACTTTTATTTCTTCTTCTTTGCCTTCCTTTGAATAATCAGCCAAATATATCTTCTTCTTATGACCTTTTAAAATCTTGTATTTTACTTAATAGTCGCTAACCCACGACCGGTCCCCATATTTTGCGGACTTACAAACGAACTAATACGCTTTATCGTTGGTAAACACTTTGTTTTTTTTTCTCTTTTGCCAACCTTTACCCTTATCTTTTTCAGCTATCATTCGCCGTATACGCACGTTTTATGATGCGAACTCCTCTCCATACGCCAATTCCACAACCATATCCAACACTGAGGGAAGACCAAGCCCGTTTTTTTTTTTTTTTTTCGGTTGCGGTCGTGAGCAGAGCAGACCGAAAATATGGGTTGAGAGTTATTTATGTGCTATGCTTAAAAGCAATTCGTTTGCTTTCCTTTGTAGTAAAGACCATTCATCAAGTTCAGGATTTTTAAATGGCTTCATTCGCTTTGATTTATAAAGTCAAATGGATGTTGTACCTTCTGCAAATCTCTGTTGGCTTGTTGCGCTTCTAATCTTCGCAGAAAGGGACCTACTGTTTAACGCCGAATCCGAACGGCAGTTTGATAAGCTTTTGCATGGTTAATTACTACAAAGCTGGCGCCAACAGCAGAGAGAGGTGACCGGGTGTAATGTTGTAGCTTCTGCAAATCTCTGTTAGTGTCTTGGCATCTTGGAGTTTATTTAAAATGGATAATTTTGTTTTGCTTGTGTAGAGATTGCTTATAAAGAATGCTTACTATATTTTGAACAAAATATCAACTTTCTTAAAATAGTTCTCAAACTTCTAATACGATTTGAAAACGATATATTAGGTTATTATTGACAATTTAATAGCCTTTCGATAGATATCTTGTTTGTTTCCATCAATCGTTTCTGAATCGTTCCAAACTCCACTTAAAAATAGTTCCAGTAGAAACGGGCCTTTTTTGCTGAAAACACTAGTGTTATTCGACTATTTTTTTTTGATTTTAGAACTATTTTGTCTCAAGTATTGTAGAACAAAACTGATTTAAGACATGATTTTTTAAGTGTTCTTTGTGTTGTACCATAAAAATCCACTTAGAATCTGAGAAATTATATTAGAAATTCAAATTTTTTTGCAATCCCTGCTTACTATAAATACTGTATGCTCTCTTTTTAAAACTTTTTTCCTTCTCATTTCATATAGACTGGCGCCTTAATGACCACGGGCACAATGCTTTTCAGTGGCTGCATGTATTATCGTGCTCTCACCGGTGATAAGAGACTCCAGCATTATGCGACCATTGGTGGATTTTGCCTCATGGCTGCCTGGCTATCCTTGGTGTTTTAGAGACAATTGTGTCGTCGTGGAAAATCTCTGTTTCCTTATATAACATAAAAATATGTATAGTACCACAAAATACAATTTATATATACATACATTTAAATGTGGTGTAGTCACAGTAGGGCAACTAATGCTAAACAATTTCACATCTCTAATTTATAATACTTTTTCATATAGTTTTTCTTTTAAAGCAGCTAAAATGGAAGATACTTGTTTTAAATGCATACAATTTCTTAGCATAAGAAACGTTGTAAGTTGAAATTAAAAAAATAAAAATGAAAACGAAAATGGCATAAATTGTTACATTTATTTATGTTGTTGTTGTTGTTGTTTGTATAACTGTACACATTAATAAATTACTATAAAAAACCACACATACATTAATACCTAAGCGTAACATTTTATAGTTTTATTGTCATTTTACTGGAACACATAATACAAATGCAATGCGACCTTTTAAAGGTCAATGCACAATATTTTAGCTAAAATTAATTTATTGCACAAAGTTTCTTCTTTTTTTTTTTTTGTTTTTAAACAGTTATTGTCCTCATTTTCTTGCTAGTCGCTAACAATTAAATTTGATTTGTACATTGATGTTGTATATAAAATTCTTGACATGTTTTTTTTAGTGTTGCTGTATTTTAGGCCTGTGCTATCCTAATAGCTTTTGCTTGGAGGCCTCCGCAAAGAGGAAGGTTTTCTGTATGCGCGCATTGGCCGCCGGATGATTCGTAATTGGTTCCAGTATTTTAAGTATGTAGTCTTTAAAAGCCTTGGGCACGGCGAAATGTCAAGAATCCTTTTTAGAGCGTAGGTTGTCCTCATGGGCCTGGATTTTGGAAGATATAAGAGAACGATGAAATTTAGCAATCATCAGGATCAGGAGATGATGAGTATAGCTTTTGGTTGATATAAAACTGTTACCCTGGTGAAATTTAAGCGAAACTTAAGCCAAGTTCACACAGGCAAAAGATTTGCCCAAATTTCGATGAAAATTTTGCTAAATAGCCATGATGGCAGATGTTTTATGACTTAAAACTAAAGCTATTGCTTCCATTTACAAATAATTTGCTCAAATATGGCCAAAAAGTGCACTATTTAGGCTTA
Source organism: Lordiphosa collinella (assembly GCA_018904265.1). NCBI lineage: Eukaryota > Metazoa > Arthropoda > Insecta > Diptera > Drosophilidae > Lordiphosa > Lordiphosa collinella. Next base: position 26,734 of record JAEIFV010000742.1, read on the forward strand.
TTTAGCCAAATTTGTACCTAAATTTGTGCAAATTATTTGCCTGTGCGATCTTGGCTTAAGAATTGATCTAAATTCAGAGTTCGGCATTGCTCGGCCTTGCTCTTAACGGATCTTGCACTGAGTTGAGAGCAGCAAGAAGAGAACTGGCTTTTGGCAGCCGTAAACCAGAAGGGATTCTAAGCCCTGCTTAAAACTTATCCGATTGCTCATTATTCACCTTTGGAAAGGTGAGGAGTTGTTCCTACTAAGGGTAGTTTTCTTATGTTCTTGTTTTTGCAAAAGCAGTTGGATTTTACGCAATTCCATAGCTCAAGTACAAATTGAGCAGTCCAAATACACCACATCCACCGAGATTTGCGGAATCAGCAACATGAGAAAACGGCCCCAAGTTGCATTTTTCCAACTATCGCTCCAGCGCCATGTTTTAGACCTTAAAGCAAAAGCTACAATGGCCAGAGAGCACAAGCATGAGCGAGAGAGAGCAAGAAGTAACGGGATCTTGTATTTGTAGCTTGGCCCTACAACACTCTTGTAACTTAAGTACAGTCGGTGATGTGAATTAGAAGAGACAAGTTGTAAACTGAAGAAATACAAACTGTAAACTTAAAAATAAACTAAAGACTATTTATTTCGTGGTTATCTGGTGTAATAAACTATAGTATCCAATTAATATATACTAGGTTCGCCCAGTGGTCAAAATTCGACCTTCTTATAAATTAATAACTATCAAAAAATGGAAATCTGATTGTGTTTTATTCTAAAACAATATGTAAAAAGAGACTTAAATTTTTATACTTTTTAGTCCAAACAGAATTGCATCTGAACCGGTTTGAAGCCCTAGAAAATCTCATTATAGTATATACCAATTTAATTTAACTAACTTGGCTTTGTTTGGTCTTTTTTATACTATCCACAAATCCATAAACAGCGTTTCTTCATTTCCTTGTTCTTTTGTTAAAGTTTTGGTAAAGTGTAAGCCTTAAAACATTTTTTAATGTCTGTGAAATGTTGCTTGAAGATGTGTTATTGTCATATCTGCACTGCTTTCATGAAGTTTTTCATAAGCCCAAAGAAGGTGAAATATACGAGTATATTCCTTTGCCAGAAACTCAGATTTTTTAATGATTTTTTCGTCAAAGACGTGATTTTGTAGTGTAGTGACAGTGCCTGACTCCACCAAAGGCAAGAAAATAATTATTTTGACACCTTTGGATTAGATAAAAATTTGAGATTGTTTAAGCTAATACGTCTTTCATCTGTATTTGTTGAATTGCAATCAAAATTTTAGTACTATTATCTATTGTTACTTTTCTTAAATTTGTGAAAAAATTTGATTTATTCTGGACAATTTTATAGATTTCAATAATTTTATTCTTCGATAACATTTTATATAATATGTCTATTTTCTTCATCGATCTTAATATTCAAACACGTTACAAAAATTATCCTTAATATTTTTTAATTTCTTTCCAAAAATAATACATTTATCTTTCTGAATCACAATCATTCATAATTGCCTTTTGTTTTAAATCCTCAAATTTTCATCAATTTCAGTTAAGAATTAATGCTCTGCATACTCTTCAATCGGCTATTTTTAAACCAATTCTTCTGTAAATTTCTATAAAAATAAAAATATAAATTTAAAGAAAATTTGCTTTGTTTCTATTACATAATTTTAATATACAAAACAACCTCCGCAGCCGTCCGTCTCCCCGCGCCTGCGCTGACGAATTTTTACAGGAGGCGCCGCCCTGAGAGCCGCTCTCTCCACTGATTGCTAGCCTTTGTTGTTGTTTCCAGAAACAAAAGCACTTCTTTGCTCTCCCCACCTATCTGCGTAGATTGTGTTGGTACAACATTTATTTCGATCTAAAACCATAAATAATTGCAATTAATTTTTTTTTTTTTTGCAATGGCGGGGTCTTAAAACTCATACGAACATATGGTATAAATTTTGGGTTAATTAAATTTGTTTTACTATGCTAAAAAGGGGGCCGTACATTCGTATGAAAATTTTTTAGCTTATTACTATATAGATAATATATAATTAATATAAATATATATAAAATGGATCGTGGTTTCTTTGTTTAGTTAAACACGTGGCGCAGTAGGCGTTAGAATTGCCTGGCATGTCTCCCCATCATTGAATCTGTCATCATTATGCTACGAAACTGTGCAATTGAACCTGACTGATTGAGACAAAGCTAATGAACAATGTGATAGTGGCAAATTCTGTTGCGCTCAGAGCAAAGACCGCTTTTTTCGTTTCTGTTTCTCTCATGTCTTTCACGGACCGTTTTGTAGAGAGCAAGTTTTCAAACTGTCTTTTGCGTGTGTATATATGGTTGTCAGTGTTGCGCTCGTATGTGTGTCTTTGACAACAACCCTCTAGTACGGCTGGGGTCAGTCACATTATTAGCGTCAACACAGCGTTGCTTTTTGTACGGTGATGCGTCGTGACGACAACGATTGAGGCTTATGTCGCTTCTCTGCATGGCATTTCGTCTATCGAGCGTCGCTCATGTCGGTTCCTACATGGCATTGCGTCGACCTTGCGTGCCTGGAGAGCCGTTAACGTATTGAGCGGACATCGCCTTGCAAAAAACGTCAGTCAAACACATTGTAAGGGGTATAAGGGTGGGTCGACAACAGTCACAAAATCGTCGACAGAACGTTGATACAGCGTTTGTCGGCAGTACTAGAAAGAATCTTTGAATAACTAACGTCTCATGCCTGTGTGCATTGAATGCGATTAGATAATTTTTTAACCTGTCAAACTAAAAAAAGAAAATATTCCTTTTTTAATTATACCAACAAAACAACAACAATTAAACACTTTTCGCAGACAGTTATTGTGTTCTGCTCACTTGCAGACAGTTGTTTGGTGAGCGATCGCTCAAAAGTGTTTGTGTCAGAGGTTACTGACAGAGCGAATCGTTTATTTTGCTCAACCGAAAACACAAGAGGTGCGAGAAAAACTGTTCCGCTCAGTGATAGACCGTTTGTGCTGCGTTTGTTTCTGTTTTTCACTGAGGCTGGCCGCATTAAAAAAACACTTATTTGCGAGCTATGGTTAAAAATGTTAAATTCAATACTTGAACCAAAATAGGATCAATTTGTTATCATTTCTTTTGGAGCTTTTTAATGTAAAAAGATAGGCCATAAAAAGCGATATTGAATTGATCTAAGTTTATTTTTCAAATGGAGCTGACTCACGTAAAAAGGATATTAAAAATTGATCTTAAAATGTACATTTCAAACATCCTTTCCCCCATTCTCTACTCACCTTTTGTGCCACCTTGAGCAAAGCATCGAATGTAGCATCTCCCGTTTGCTTCACCATGCTATGGAACACCTTCTTCTCACTGGTTGTCAGCAATTCGAAGGGTGAACCAAATTCAACAGCTTGTCCAGCGTCCATTACCAAAACCTTATCAGAATCCATTACCGTATGAAGTCGATGCGCTATAGTTAGGACTGTACAATCCTTAAACTTATTCCTTATGGTGGTCTGAATCAAGGCATCCGTTTGGGGATCCACATTGGCGGTGGCCTCGTCCATTACAAGAATGCGGTTTTCGCGAAGAATGGCCCGGGCTAAGCAAACCAGCTGCCGTTGGCCCACACTGAAATTGGTGCCGCCCTCGGAAATTTTACTCTGCAACCCACTGGGCAGCTCTGCCACCACCTCCTTGAGCTTGACCTCCTCCAGGGACTCCCACAGCTTGGCATCACTATACTCATCGAACGGATCCAAATTATAGCGCATGGTGCCTGAGAAGAGGACAGGCTCTTGGGGGATGATGGAGATCTTACTGCGCAGATCATGTAAGCCCAGTTCACTGGTATTGCGGGCATCAATCACCACGGAACCCTCGTTGTAGGACAAACGAAATAGGGCATTAATCAGCGATGATTTGCCCGCACCGGTGCGTCCAACGATGCCTACTTTCTCGCAACCCTGAATGGCTATGTTCAGATGACGTAGCACATAGTCAGCCGCCTTATCGGGGAAGTACTTCAGCGACAGATCATCAAACACAATGCGACCCTCCTCTGGCCAATCCTTTGGTGGTTTCTTATTCGGTTTGGATTCAAATTCACCCTCTGGTTCCAAATCTTCGTACTCCACCACACGTTCCACTGATGTCATGGTGTTTTCCAATTCCGCCGACTGTCTCATGCCCCATTGCACCATACCGGTCATGCCCATGGCCTGTGTTATGGCCAAGCCCACATCGCCGCCATTCTCGGGGGAGAAGAGGAAAAAGCTAAGGGTGATCAAGGCAATGTAGAGCACACAACAACAATCCAGCCAGTAGCCAAAGGCACGACTGGTAGCCAAAAACATGTAGTAGCCAGAGCTATGCAAATCCTGGTAATTATCAAATTCGGCAATCAGTTCCTTTTGTGCACCAAACGCCCGAATTGTGGCCAAGCCATTGAGCGAAGCGCTCAGATGGGAATAAATGGGTGAACGAGCTAAGAAGGAGGGAAAGTTAAGAAGATAATTAGTGAATAATACACTCAGAAAAAAAAATCGCCGTATATTTTAGAAATTCGCCATAAAAGTTTTGTTTTTCTTAAAATCAGAAAAAAGTTTCTCATATTAAGAAATTTTTTTCTTAAAAATAGAAAATTTTTCTAAATTGCGGAAAATTTTTTTCTTGGTTTGAGTCGCCTTTAAAATGAGAAAATTTTTATATATTTTAGAAAATTTATTTCTATTTTGTAGAAATGATTTTCTTAAAAATATTGTTGCCTATTAAATGCCCAATTTTAAGAAAGTCTCTTTCTAAAAAAATTTGCAGCTTCTTTCTTAATAAATGGGCGCCATATTAATTAGAAAGATTTCTATTTTTGAGAAAAGTCCTTTCTGAAAACTAGAAAATCGGCTCATCGCTCTCTTCTCTCCTCAACGTCACCGTTGTGCGTGTATCTCTTTGCGCGGACGGCAAATCATTTTCGTTCTTTGCTCTAACATAACGGTAGTTCTCAAAGAAACCGAAGCAAAGCTACTGCTGCATGTTCGTTTTGCAGGCGTCGATTTTATTTGATTTTGGTGCATTGACAGTGACAGAGCAATGGAGAGTTTGTTGAAAAAGTTACACTCAGAAAATTTTTATCTTAGACTTAAGAAAATCTAGCCATAAAATGGTTTTGCCCTTAATTTAAGAAAATTTTCCTAAATTGGTGAAATTTTGACCTGAATTTAAAAAAAACTAACCATTAAAATAAAAAGCCCTAAAATTGAGAAAAAATTTCCTTAAAATAAGAAAAAACGATGCACTCGTCTTTACCTAAAAGTAGGCAAAAAAAAAAACGATGCACTCGTCTTTACCAAAAATAAGGAAAAACGATGCACTCGTCTTTACCTAAAAACAAGAAAATAATTTCCTAAATTTTAGGAAAGATGCTTGCAGTAACGAGCTTCGCGTTTGATGAAAAAAATGTATTTGAGACCTCAGTGTATTGTAAAAAATATCGGAAAAATATAGAAAATTTTAAAAACAACAAAACTAAAAAACAAAAGAAAAAAAAAGAAAAAATAAAAATAATTTTTATGGCAATGCCTTGAATAGGATTCGAACCCACGACCTGGCGGCTGCCCGGCAAATGTCTTGCCATTCTACCACCGGTCTTGATTGCATTCTTTACAGTCATTTCGCCACCGTCTCGCGCGACACTATTGTATCGGTGAGCGTTAAGATGTCCGTCGTTCGTGGTTAGAGTGCCGAAGTCCTGAGTTCGAATCCCAGTAAGGGTAAGTAAAAAATAAAAAAATAAAAAATTGTATTAAAAAATTATCACAGCAAAAGTAGGAGGGGAGGTGGGGGTGGGGCTTCTTGGTTTGTGTGGGTGCGGAGCAAGCAGAGCAGCAAAAATATATTCTAAATTTTAAAAAAAAGATATTAAATTTTAGAAAAATATCAAAAGGTATTTCTTAATTTTAGTAATTCTTCCTTAAATTTAGAAATATTTTTTCTAAGATTTAGAAATTTTATTTCTAGTTTTTAGAAATATTTTGCTAATATTAAGAAATGGAATTCCTAATTTTAAGTAAAATTTCACCATAATATTAAGAAAAAATTTTATACTTTGAAGAATTTTTTTTTTAATTTCAAGAAAAAATCACCATAGTTTCAAAGAAAAAATAATCTTAAAAATAATGGCGATCTTTCTTGGCGCCAAAACAATGGCGAATTTCTTAAATATACGGCGATTTTTTTTCTGAGTGTAGTTTGGAAAAGTATTTGCAATGAAAAGTGTATAAAATTGTATTCTCTTTTGCAGCCTTGCGATTTGGAGAAAAACTTGTTTCAAATCGCAAAACTTTTGCGAATTTGAAAACGGACTCTTATTCCGACTATACTTACTGACAGCCTCCAGACGCTTCACATCTCTCGAGGTACTTAGATAGAAACCACGCAGCACATAGAACACCACCACCAAAATGGCCGTAAGTAAAATGTACCACACATTGACAATGCACAGTACAATCACAATGCCCAGAATGGCCAGGAAAATCTGAAATACATCCATCATGACCGAGGGCAATATCTCATCAACTTGACCCAAATCCTTGGAGAAACGATTCAGTATACGTCCCGAGGGATTTGTATTGAAGAAATGCATGGCAGCCCGGGTAACACCCTGGAACATGGTGTTATGCAGCTTGGTGGAGCTACGCATGGCCAGATAGAAGAATAGCATGCTGCGCACTAGCGAAAAGATAATCACTGCCACATTGATGCCGGTGAAATAGTAGATATCCTTGGGATCAGTATCCGCATTGATGCGACTCTCGGGGAAAAAGCGTAGGCGGGACATAAACGTATTCGTCTCGGCATTCTCATTTTTGTTGACCCTAAAAGAGAGTGCCACTTCAAAGTAAGACGAATCAGTTCAGCTGTATGTCAACAGTTTACTTACCAGTAGGACAGGAACATATCACCGCCTGAGGCCATCACTTGAGCACCAATCAGAAAGAAGGCGAAAACGATGAACAAACCATAACCATTGGCCCCAAAGTACTTCTTATACAGGGTCAGCCCCACCTTGCCCTCGACACGGCCCTCTTGAGTCTGCATGGGTGAATCAACCACCAAAGATTCCGCTGCCGATTCCATGGACGAAATGCTGCCTTGACGCTCTCTCAATTTGCTATTCTGGCGCGATAGGCCACCAGATTTTTCAGCAGCATCACCTGCACCCTCATCTTTCTTGCTGGGATCCGTTAGCATTTGTGCAAAGTCCAAGCCACTCTTACACATGGACTCGTATGTACCCATGGCACTAATCTTGCCCTTATCCATAATCACTATAGTATCGGCCTGTTCCAAGAACTGCAATTGATGCGTGACCAGTAGTACAATGTCTTCTCTCAAGAATCCTCGCATACATTGATCGAACAGATGGCGTCCCACGTGCGTATCCACAGCACTTAGAGGATCGTCTAGCAAATAGATATTCGCCTTCCTGTAGACCGCTCGTGCCAGACTAATACGTGCCTTCTGTCCACCCGACAGCGAGGCTCCACGTTCACCCACTATGGTTTTATCGCCATACGGCAGTAGCTCGAAATCTCGTTCCAATGCGCATTTCTTGATCACCGTGCGATAGCGATGCTTATCCATGGGCAGACCAAACAATATATTTTGACGCACTGTGCCCGTAAATAGCCAAGGTTCTTGTGAGGCATAGGACAGTGTACCATTGACCTTAACGGATCCCGCCTCGGCTGGCAGCTCACCCAGAATGGCCTGTATTAAGCTAGATTTGCCCGAGCCGACGGGTCCTATGACGGCCACCAGTTGGCGTGCCTTGAATTTCATTGAAACATTGTCCAAATTGTAATCCGTACTCTTGGCATCCCATTTGGCCTTCAGTTTACTGATCTGTACACCAGGTTCCGCCTCACTGGTCCGACGACTATTCGGCTTCAGCACACTTGTGACTTCTTGTACCAGAGACGCGGCCTTGCCCAATTTCTGCTCATCCACATCATCCGATTTATCCCTCACCTTGGTCTCCTCATGCAACATAAAGGTCTGTATACGTTGTATGGATACCAAAAGTTCAGCAAACTGAGAGATACCCATGGGAAAGTACACGGTCATGGTATTCCTTAGAATATTGTAATAGGCCGTGATCACAAAAGCCTTCTCTGCCGTCAGCAATTGGCCCAGCAATACGAAACCCACCAGGCTGACAAATACCGATATCCGTGTCACAAACATTATGAAACTCTGTAGCGTTCCCCGAATGTAATTAACATTTCGTATGGCATTCATTTCCTTGGTACGCACATAGTTTACCATCTTGCTAAAGGGTATCTCCCAGGCATACATTTTGATTACCTGAATACCAGAAATAATTTCATTCATCATGCGGACACGTTCATCGGTGCGTAGAGCAGTGCGCAGTCGCAATACGGAGGTCTTTTTGCCCAGATAGGCTTGAAGCGGGATAAACATCAACATCACAGCCACACCAAAGAAGGCGGAGACTCCAATCTGTAAGAAAGAATTGAGACAAATTGGATTAGAATTCAGAATTTTCATACATGGTCACTATTTCTTTAAGAAAACGTTAAGGAGCCTAAATCTAAACTGCTAAGTGGGTGAAAAATCTACTTCGTTAGCACAGTTGTAGGATTTCTGACAATGGAAGTCAGTTATGTAGGCATGCTCTCAGGCCCGGGCCTACTCAGAAGTCCGGGCCTGCATGCTCTCAATTCCACTACTTCCGCTTCGGTTTCGATTTGGTATTGTCAATTCAGAATGACCAAACGAAATCGGCACTAGATACATGAGAGAGACATCATATGTCCAAGCGAAACGATCGAAAATGGAACCGTCGAAATAAAAATCCGAGATATCCGGGCTAAAATCAATCCTTAACGATGTCAGAAGTCGGTCAATACCGGATGCTTTCTAACCAAGTACGGGAGGATTGACTTGAGTACGGAATTTTTGATCCCGAAATTCTAGTCATGTTACCGATTTTAGCTTGGGAGAGCTTGATCTGAGCTCGAAATGGGCTTATTTCAGCAACACCCGGGATCGGAATTGATTTTCGAACTTGATCTTTTTTCTCCGTCGGATCAATTTAAAAAGGCCCGATATTAATTTAAGCTATCTATGTTAAACAAACATTGCCCATTGACTCCATATCAGCAGCTTACTCTACATGCCCACATTGCTATCACTGTTTGGGAATTCCAAGGCAGCATAATTGAAAAAATCGACACAAATATCAATCAACATGTGTAATATCATGTACTATTTTAAAGATTTACGGATTTATGGTGAACATTTATGGCCCTTTGATTTAAGAGTTTATGGTGTTTAGTTAAAGTGGACAAAAAATTGTAGATAAATTTAGGCTGGTAGATAATACAGATGTTTCAAGCAAGACCCATTAAACACCACTTAAAACAGGACGTTGGAGAAACTCGATTGACTTACGAAGATTTATCAACTGTCCTTATCATAATAGAAGCCTGCTTAAATTCCAGACCACTCTGCCCACTTAGCGCAGATCCCGATGATTTGGGAGGGCTCAAAATGATACAACAATTTTGGAACCAATGGAGTCGTGATTGGCTATCGGATCTTCAAGCCCGACCCAAATGGGCCCAGGAAAGTATTAACCCAAAAGCGTGACGATCTGGTAATTGTAAAGGACGATAGATTACCAGCTGCACAATGGATGCTTGGGCGAGTCATCGAACTACATACTGGAGAGGATCGAGTCGTAACACTGAAGACCCAGCAATGCCTCATAAAACGATCCGTCTCCAAACTATGTCGATTGCCTATCCCGGCTTAACAAACAGCGCACTCTCACTCTCTCTCACTCGCACATGTTAAGGTCAGTCATCTCTTTGCCTTCAGCCAAAAGCATACCAAGAAGCTCATCGGTAGTTCATGGTGGATGCAGCATTGGCGGGCAGCATGTTCAGCTCCACTATATAAGAACAGCAGGCGAGGCAAGAGATTGTCAGATAGTATAAGTAAAAATAAGTAACAATATTGAGTCGTAAAGCAGCAGTCGTGCGGTTCAGTCGAAATAGTGGCAAATTAAAGTAAATACAGCACTTTTATAGAAGTCGTTTGGTATTGGATTGAAAGGAGAGCCTTCCCCGTCCGATGACGTCTTATCAAGTCAGTAACTAAGACGTCACAATTGTACACCCACCTATGGTGAAACTTATCAAAAATAATTAAATTTGCAACAACAAAAAGTCCAGGTTTGTAAGCAATTATGCACTCAAACATTTTGGACACCGTTTTTGCGGTCATTCTGCTTTGAAATTCCCAAGCAGGTATGGCGTCGCGGGCACGTAGAGACGGCTGCTTGACTGACAGTCGACAGTGACAGCATTTCTTAGGATAAATTCTTCAGAAAGCTTAGAAAAGCTTTAACATAAGCTTTTACATGCAACTCTGATCCGCTGTGAGCTTTCAAAGTTACCATTTGCTTAACCACGTACCTTGCTGAAAGTTGACAGCAATTCTGGGTGATTTTAATTTTAAAAAATTCAATCAGATTCTTAGCCGCCCAAATCTAACATCTATATAGTTATGTGAAGGGCTCTCCTTGGCACTTCAGTCGATGCGGCTGCTTAGTCACACCGAGTTTTGGGGTACCTGCGACCTCTTCGTCGCATGCAACCGTCGTTACGGAGATTTAATATCCGGGGTCGGAGATTTATGAATCCGGAGTCGGAGATTTATGAATCCGGAAGTCGGAGATTTTAGAATCCGAAATAAAAGATAAAGCAAGTTCTTATTGCTTATAAGAGAAAACTTTAACTGATGTTTGGTCGATGGTGATCGCTTAAAGCAGGGACAGGCATATTCCTATCTCGTGTGCATACGAAAGATCTGAAAGCAGCGCTGCTTCCACATTCACAGTATAAGATGTACAAGCGCAGCTCCGCGACGCAGTCGTTGCTACTGAAATTGAGAGCAATTTTTGCGCTGCTCTCACACACACCAATGCAAAAATGTGAATGTATTGTTTGCCTGCCTCTGGCTTAAAGACTAACTTAGATGGTAAGCTTACAAGCAAGCAAAGCTGAGAGTATAAAAAGCTCGAAAGCGGAAGCTTGCTCTTAAAAGTTTTATCTTATGTACATGTATATGATACATATATATGACTATATCTTACTAATATTATAAATGTGAGAGTTTGGATGGGGTTAATGGAATTGATAACATGGAATAGTATGTAGTAGGGTTGGGTAAAGGTTGTTCATTTCACTGAACATGTTCACGTATTCTATTTTTCAAAGTGAATCAACTCACTCAAGTTTTTCACTTGTTCAGTTGTTCTTGTTCAGTTGTTCAGCTGTTCACTTGATCCTGTTCAGTTGTTCAGCTGTTCAGTTTTGGTTTGAATTGTAGGCCGTTTCGTTAGATCTGTGCTATTACAATTGTTCACCAGTTGTTCACCTGGGCATTCAAACTAATTTTATTCCTTCGTTGCTGGTCACACTGCGGAATGTTGCCTATTTGTTAGCCATCTCTGAAATGGTTGCCAACCCAGCAAGTTGCTTACATTGAACAATCAGACACGCGGACAAAAAACAGCTGAAGAGTCACCAAATTGAGTGACCAAGTCACTGAACAACTCTCATTGAACAACTCACAGAACAAGAGCGAACAAGAGAAAGTGAACAGATAAACTCACAGAACAAGAGCGGCTGAACAAGAGCAAGTGAACAATTCTGACTGAACAACGCACAGAATAAGAGTGAGTGAACAAGAACAAATGAACATTTTTGACTAAACAAGAACAACACACAGAACAAGACAAACTGAACAACTCTAACTGAACAAAAATGAACAATTAATGCAGAACATGTTCACTTGCTCAGTTTAGCGAACAACTTAGTTTTGTTCACTCACTCATGAACAACGCAACTCTGTATGTAGGCCTACTTTTCAAAAACTTTTGGTTAAATTTGAATCCGGAGGAAAATTTTGGACCAATGCAAAACTTTTGACCTTGTGAGAGCAACAGAATTCATGTGCTTTCAGAGTCATAAAAATAAAATTTGTGGTTTTTCACCAAATGCTGCAAATGCGGACGTATTTTTTATCCGAATTCGTTGAGCGAGGGCAAAAAATGTTCGTAAGAGATTACCCCATCATGTCAATATCTAAAACCGAAGCATTTTTTTATGGAAAGACGGAAAAAACTTAATGAAAGGCAGCAAAAAACTTGAAAAATCATAAAAATTTTTACAAAAATCCAACTTTGAAGTGTCATAACTTTGTCATTTATGATTGGTTCTTTTTATAATCTTTAATTTTTGTTTCAGTTTATCAACATCGGTGGACTAAAACCAGAGAAAATGACATTTCTTCTAGATCCTATCGTTTTTCAAAACACTAAAAATGAAAATTTGACAATATTTCAAAAACCATTCTACTTTCCACATATCTGAGAGCGTATTTAAATTCAGCGTAAAATTCTACATAAGGTTCAACTTTGTATTTAGAAGCCGGGATTAAAAATTTGTTGCATAGTGTAATTTGTCAGGACCAGGGGTCGACCGCCAGCTTATGAGTCGTAAATATTAAGCTTTGATTCTCAAGTAACACCAAAATACACAGCCTGCCACAGCTGGTTTACTACAGCAATTACTACGATAAATCACAAAGAGTCATTCTGCAGCTTGTGGTGGAAAATTTACCATGTCTTCAAAGTGTATATCAATTTTGCCTAGAGTTTTTCAACTTACAGAAATATTTATTTGAGTTAATTAATACCATGAACACTGTAATTTTACGTCCTGTTTAATTCAATCAATATCAATTAAAAAAATTATCAAAATATACAACATGTTCCTTCACTCACCTCCCTGTACATGAGATATGTAACAATTGCAATCTCCACAGGTCCCAGCCATAAATAATTCATATGCAGCACCGAAACATCCAAGCGGCCCACATCATTCGATATAAGATTGACCACCTGACCGATTGTCGTATCACCCAAAGCCGTTCGACTCAGACGCAAAGCCTTGCGATAAATTAGACCTAATTTTGTAAACATTTATTATATTGTCCAAATTCGCCATTCTCTTCCCCCTCCCAACTCACTTGTCATGGCTATTCTGGCCTTCATGCCCACATGAAACATGCCCAGCATATAGGGATGCATGCCCAAGACATTGAATCCACTGCATAAGATCACGCCCAGGGCATAGAGATAGGCCTTGGTCTGATTTTCACCGTCCTGATTGCTGGAGTCAGCATAGTAGGCCACCAGACCGCCCAGGAAAAGAGGTTGGGTGACGCTGCAAGAGTGAAAAAAAAGGAAGAAAAGATAACAAAGTGGATCATAAATAACTCGAGTGTGTGCCTGTGAGTGGGCGTGGCTCGACGCTTACCGGAAACCAATTTCCAATATAAACAAAACGAGACCCAAACCAGCCAAGCGCCAGCCAAACACATCCATGGAAGCCTTCAGCAGACTTGGAGTCTTCTTCTTTTTACTCTTTTTCTCCACCTCCTTCTCCCAGGCCTCGCTCAGTTTGCTGCCCAGGTGATCTGAAAGGGGAGCAGAGATTAAGACGTTAAGGCTGGAATTTTTTGTTTGCAAAATAATTATAGAGAGTTTTGCTGATGTAGATTTCATTTAATTCATAAATAATTCATAAATCTTTCAATAAATATTAATAAAATTATTAATTGTTTAACCTTGAGGTTATTAAATTTGTATTTTTGGTTGATAGTGATTAAAATTGGTACCCATTGCGACAAATCCATTCAATGTAATTTAGAGGAAAACGTATTGGGTTTTATTTATTATAAGTAAATAACCCCCTGATAAAAAATTTTTTTTTTTTGTACGCGTAAATAAAATATTATCAATCAAAAAAATTCAATTAATTGCGGCAAACGAAAGTTGACAAAGCTATCCTCGAAATAAAGATAAACTTTTAGATCTGGATTGTCTCTTTTTTTTGGCGTTCTGTCATAAAGAACTCAAAGGTTGAGGTGATAAACTTAATCTTATAGTCAATGAATGAATTTGCATAAACTCAAGGAAATTCAAATTGTCAGATAAGAGCCCTTTGGAAATCTTATCACAATTACTTTTCAAGTTGAAAGCTCTAAAAACTTTTTATGAACTTTGGTACCATCGCATGGCACTGCATATGCCGGAATTTAGCAATCTTCTAGCAGCTGGTGGAAAAACTGCTGTTGTATCCGGTTGGATTGACTTCAACTGATGCAAAAAAACGTATTTTGAATCGGCCAGTGACTTCAGGCCCCAGGGGCCACGGCTGGACAGGCCGGCACTAAATACAGCAGTCAGTGCTTCTCTCTTAAAAAATCACAAGTTTGGCTAGCTTCTGTGAGAAAAGCACTAGTGACTTCGGCTCACCGTTGCTACGTGGTGGCCAGATGTGATAAAGACCAGGACTGGCCAAATAGAGAGCACCGAAAACTAAATCTGTCCCTCTATGACACACAGTGATGATGGACTTCGGCAAGCATTCGGTGTGAATCTGCAAATGACTTCGGGCCCCAGGGGCCATGGCTGGCCAGGCCTGATCAAGACACACATTAGGATTTCTTGTTTATACAAGAAGAAGCACACGAAAAAAGGGTTCGAATTGAGAGCACTTCAAACAGTAGGTAATACCTACTAGGTACATATACACACGAAATCAAGTTTTAATCCCCCAATCGAACGTCCCTAAAAGAGCTTCGCTCTAATAAAATATTAATTACAATAAGTCATATAAAAAGGCTATCCAAACATTGATTATGTGCATTAGCGTTGTAAAAAACATTTGTTAATATTTTGCTGCTGTTGTTTAATCAAATGCACCCGAGTACTTCAGCACTCCATTCATTCATGAATCCGCCTTGTGATAGAGAAAACTATTTATTCATGGCTCAAAAATGTGTTTTGACACAGAATTTTTGCGACAAGCAAGCAAGCAGGCACAATTAAGCACAAACTAACAACTGATCAATATATAGCATTATTTTATGCCCAAGTCCCTTATCTGTGGAAATGCGGAATGTGGCGTGTGTGAGTTTGGTATAGTTTTAAATGTTAGCAAAGGAGTAAATGATCAGAATCAAAAAATTTCATATTTTGCATTTTTTTTATTTGTTCAGTAGTTCACGATTAAAATTAAATAGGAACCTTTCTGTTCTCGTATTTCCGTATTTTCTAAGATACAAATATTGATTATTTGAATTTAATATGCGGAATTAATCTCCTAGAAAACATTTCAATAAGCAAACTGTCTTAATTTAAATGATTTTTGTTGTGAAACATCTTATAATTTGTGTACGCGATACGCAATTGGTTAGTAATTGAAATCACAATGAAATTCCTACTTTTCATTTCCTACTTTTCCTATCATCGTCCTATTCTCAACAATAACACAGTTGAAATTAAATATTACACTGTTTGGCACATTTATCTTGTAAAAACTATTAAATTGTAAAAAAACTTGTTTATTTTTTTTTTTGTGAAAATCTTACTTGATCAATTTCATTGTGATTTCCAATTACCTCCTTCT
The DNA here is from genome assembly GCA_018904265.1 of Lordiphosa collinella. Lineage (NCBI taxonomy): Eukaryota > Metazoa > Arthropoda > Insecta > Diptera > Drosophilidae > Lordiphosa > Lordiphosa collinella. The sequence continues at coordinate 42,299 of JAEIFV010000742.1, forward strand.
CTATATACATACAAATCTATTAAACAAATGAAATTAAAATTTTCTTTTGAAAATTTTCCCTTTCCTTTCTTAAGACGTTGTCACGTTCAACTACGTCGTAAACCGACTACAGACAATTTTTTGATGTGAAACATCTTTAATTTCGGTACGAATGATTTCAGTAGGGACAAAATTTGATATTTTGTAGTGTTGTTGTAAAAGAGTGTGATGGTAGTCGTGGTATTAAGTATGGAACACTGTCTATCAAATATTGAGTACTGAGTATCGAAGACTGTATATTAAGGATGTGGTATAGAGTACTGAGTATCGAGTTCTTAGTATTGAATATCGAGTACTGAGTAACGAGTATTGAATATCGAGAACTGAGTATCGAATACTGTGTTTGGAATTCTCTGTGTCGGGGCCTTTGTATAGAGTATCGAGAGATGAGAATATGTAACTTAGTTTCGAGTACTTAGTATTAAGTCTTAACTATTAAATCATTAGAATCGGGTACTGAGTATCAAGTATTTGGTATCGAGTACTTAGCATAGAGTACTTAGTATCGAATACTGAGAGTCGACAACTTAGCATCGAGTATTGAGTACTTAGAATCGAATACTGAGGATAGGCAACTTAGTATCGAGTACTGAGTATCGAGTATTTAGTATGGAGTAATTAGTATCGAGTTCTGAGAATCGAGTACTAAGTATCGAGTATTTAGTATCGAGTACAACCTTTGTTCCGAAATATTATATAGACTTCTCAATAAAAATAAGTACATAGAGAAATGTTTATCATATTTCGGAACGGTGGTAGTACTTAGTATCAAGTTCTGAGTAACGGTTAGTGTGCGCGACCGCTGTGCAAGAGGTCGAGGGTTCGATCCCGCCTCGGAACATCTAATGAAAAAGTTTTTTCTTTGAATAAACTTTACACCCGGTCACCCCTCTCTGCTGTTGGCGCCAGCTTTGTAGTAATTAGCAATGAAAAGCCTCTCAAACTGCCGTTCGGATTCGGCGTTAAACTGTAGGTCCCTTTCTCTTGTGCGAAAAATTAGAAGCGCACAAGCCAAGAGATTGAGAGAGGCTCGGCTTTGGCCCTTTGGGGCTTCGTCAAGCCATTTTTTTTACTAAGTATCGAGGTCTGAGTACTGAGCATCGAGTATGCACACAAGTAAGTAATAGTCGAAGCACATCTCTGATATTCTGTAGATAGTTGGGTCCGGCGGTTATAACCCTTTGAAAAGTCTAAGGTTCGGTTCTCGGATCGGTTTCTTTACTTATTGAACCTAAAGGAACTGTTTCAAAGATTATATGGATAAAAAATAAGACATTTTTGTTCAGATGGAAGCGTCCAGCTTAAAAAGCTATTGAAATCGTTAATCAATACCTGAGTGGATCCAAATGGACCTTAAAATTTAAAATGAAAATCGAATTCAACCAGAAAATTCAACACTTTTTGGCAGCTCAGCTGTTTTTCGTGTCATGTTACTTGTCAAAAATGTTCAGTTTGGTCTATAATTTAACAATGAATCCACTTACACCTATCAACGGTCATGGTCAATACCTTAGAAATGGTTGATGAAGTCCAAAGAATATAAATATAGTGTTCTTGAGTTGGGGAGAGGGAAGTAATATTCTCATTTTTAATCTGAGGTGAAATTTTTGTTTAGATGGGGGACGTCTTTCCTGACGACAGGCAACAGATTTTTTCTCGGTAATCAAATTAACCAATCAGTTTATAGCACTTGGCTGGGGAATTCTAAGCTATTTATTAACTTAAACTTACAAAATAATGGACGGACACTTGTTTCTATCTAATCGTTTTAATTTGAAGTGTCTTTTCTCTTCACAATATTTTGAAATGTCGGAATGACTATTCCTCATAGATAATATTGTAGAAACCTAATTGTGCTTACAAACATACGGAAGACGTATAGTTCTAGGTACTTTTTTGAGTTAAAACTAAATCGCAAGTTCATAAAATTATGCTGCTACCCAGTGACATACTTATTGAAAAGAAATTCCCTTGTTAGTCACCCGGCAAAGTCGCCCGCATGACGTCGCGTACCCTCAAATCTAGCCTACGTGCTGATAAGAAAATCTGACCTAACTCTCCTGTGCTGGCTATGAAAAACGTGCTTATCAAAAAACGCCTTCAAACGTTTTAATAATTAAATTAATTTGATGAAGAGAGATTATTCATTTAATGGTGTTGGCCAGGCTATATACAAATGAATGCAGTTATGTATTTAGATAAAGCCATAAATTATCATTGGTGGGCCCACAAGTGAAGCTCTCATTGATTATGCAAAGCACGACGTACCGACTTTTGGGTACTTCAATTAGTCAGAAATATGTACATGTGTATGTAAGTGGGTTTGAACTCACCCGATCGATGTTCTTTTAAAGCACGATACAAATCGTTTTCGTCCAAAGTCTTTTTACGTCCCTTGAAAAATGTGGGCATGGCAAAGCTGAAAAAGAAAAAAATAAAGTACAAAATATTCTTAGTAATAAGCAATCAGGATCAGAATTAATTTGTTCTTTTTAAGTTTTTTTTAAAGAAAAATCTCCTAGACTATGAGCTAATTTTTTTCCTAAACTGAAGTATGAAGTGGCCGGGTGGCTCAGCGGCTAGTGGTCGTGGGTTCGATACCGCCTCGGAACATCTAATGGAAAGTTTTTTCTTTGAATAAACTTTACACCCGGTCACCCCTCTCTGCTGTTGGCGCCACCTTTGCAGTAATTAGCCATGCAAAAGCTACCTCAAACTGCCGTTCGGATTCGGCGTTAAACTGTAGGTCCCTTTCTCTTGTGGGAAAATAAGAAGCCCACAAGCCAAGAGCCTTCAATTTCTCGAGACATTTACCAAAAAAAAATTGTTTTAGTTTATATTGTTTTATATTTTTTTTTTATATTGTTTAAAGACTTAAATGCAAATCAGATTTCATTAACAAACTCTCCATTGATCACAGTATTAAGGAAAAATAGGGGAAAATAAACTTCGGCTCGGCCGAAGTTTTGTATACCCTTGCAGCTTCCATTGAAAACAAAAAAGTTTTATTAACTAAGACTACTTTTTGGACCTTACTTTCCTATAGATCTATACTATATAGATGTCTGATTTCGACCAAACTTGGTGAAATCAAGGAAAAGCATAATACACTGTTAATTACGAAATTTGGAGGCGATCCCATTTAAAACAAAAAAGTTTTTCTCACTAGAACTTCTTTTTCGACCGATCTTTCATACTGCAGCTATATGCTATAGTCATCCGATATTGATAAAACTTTCTAGAAATGTGTTAAAATATATAAAATAAGAATATGCCTATTAAAAAGACGTTTTCATTAAAAACAAAAAGTTTTCTCACTAGAACTAGTTTTTCACCGATTGTTCTATGGGCATTCTATAGTCATCCGTTTCAACCAAACTTAGTGAAATATGGGAAAGGATAGTAAACTAACGTAGGAGGCGTTTCCATTAAAACAAAAAGTTTTTCTCCTAGACTTGTTTTCACCGATCTTAGACAGCTATATGATCACCCCTTTGAAATTGTGCGTGTGTAACGATTGAAGAAGCACCCACCATAAGAATTCGATCAGGATGGCTTTAGCTTGCCTCTTCTGTTTCTATGTATTTCCTCCGCAGTTTTAAAGATATCCGCACCAAACTTTGCACGAAGTCTTTTGGTACAGTACGCGCACATTTGTCGGAACCGGCCGGATCGGATGACTATAGCATATAGCTGTCATAGGAACGATCGGTCGAAAAACTAGTTCTAGTGAGGAAAACTTTTTTGTTTTTACTGAAAACGCCTCTAAAGAACGTATTTCTTAGTTTACTATCCTTTCCCATGATTTCACTAAGTTTGGTAGAAATCGGATGACTAAAGAATATAGCTGCCATAGGAAGATCGGTCGAAAAACTAGTTCTAGTGAGAAAAACTTTTTTGTTTTTAATGAAAACGACCTTATCATTGGCATACACTTATTTTATATACTTTTACACAATTCTACAAAGTTTGGTCGAAATCGGATGACTATAGCATATAGCTCCCATAGGATAGATCGGTCGAAAAACTAGTTCTAGTGAGAAAAACTTTTTAGTTTTTAATGTAAACGTCCTTAACACTGGCATACACTTATTTTATTTACTTTTACACAATTCAACAAAGTTTGGTCGAAATCGGATGACTATAGCATATAGCTCCCATAGGAACGATCGGCCGAAAAACTAGTTCGAGTGAGGAAAACCTTTTTTATTTTCAATGAAAACGTCTTTTTTATAGGCATATTCTTATTTTATATACTTTAACACATTTCTAGAAAGTTTTAGCAAAATCGGATGACTATAGCATATAGCAATAGTATGAAAGATCGTTCGGAAAAGAAGTTCTAGTGAGAAAAACGAAGTTAACTTTCCCCTGGGGTAAAACCCTGGAGCTAACCCTACTTAGACTTACCAGAACATGGCCGAGGATAGGGGATTTGAGGTTTCGCGCGGATTCTCCGGCAATTCATCAGCTTTCATTGACTGCATTTTGCAGGGTATCTCTTGTTATTTGGTCGTTAATTATCCTATCAATTGTTTGAATATCCAGTCATTGGTCGATTGGTGGGGGGGAAGCGGCTCGGCATGTGTCGCTATAATGGGGATAAGTACAGAATCCGATATAATTACATACAGGTGGTAAAATATGGTAAGCTGCAACCCCTTTTGCTTATCGTTTCATTTAAAAACCAAAACATGTTATAAACATTTCAGTCACTGATAAGTTTTCTACGGTGATTATATTGGTGCGTAGCTTACTCTGGTATAAGAGTAAATATTGTACATATGTACATATATATGTTTACAATAGAGATTAACCAAGTTAATATATGACTTGCAACATTGTTATCGTGCGATTCTTTTTAGGCAATTTTTCAACTTTTTAAAAACCAAATTTAAAATGGTGCAAGCAAGGGCTTACAATTTCAAAAATTTAAACAAAAGCCAAATTGGGGCTGAGTTAAATATGGAACACACAAGGATTCGATTTTCTTTGATTTGGTATTTTTTGCACAACAATCACTTTAATTCCCGTATCCTCCGCTAAAAAACTCACAGAAAGACGGTGCGCAACACGTCAAAAGATTACAGTTAACCGCCAACAACTAACTTGACCAGAGCTGACGGGCTCTTTATATAGACAGCCGCCTGTAACACAACAACACCCACACACAAGCACAAGCTTGTTTAGTTCTTGTCTCTCTCTCTCTCTCTCGCTCTGCGTTATCAGTGATCGGTAATCAAACTCTCTTACCTCTCTCACTTAAGAGCACCCATTGTGTTGATAATAACAAAAACCTCTTAACTGACGGTAAATCAATAAACACAACAAATCACAAACAAAAAAAACAAATAGTTCTATTGCTCTTCTCTACCACTCTCGTTTACTTTGATATGCTTAATTAAGTAAGTTGATTAATTAAGTTTAGTGCCAAGTTCTATTTTCATTTAAGTATTAATGTGCGTTTGTTTTGAATTTACAAAGTTTTGGTGCGGGTGAAGAAAATAAACATATGTATAAAAAACGTTAAACAAGATTTTGTATGACACTGCGCTTGCGCCAAGTGCAGTGTTGGAAAACACGCAAAGGTAAGTTAGTGAGAGATGGGAGGAAATGAAGTGCAATCGACATTGAGACTTTTTTGGTTAATTTTTTCAAAACAAATAAAATATGCCCAAAATTATATGGTATTCTGGAAATTCATTCCGAAATTGGAAGTTTTACATTAATTCAAGTATTTTTCTGTGGTGCTGTAAGCTTTTGTGGATCAAACTTGCCTCGATTCCTTATATCCGAGTTGTAAGGCGTTTGTGTAATTTCTGAGAACTCAGACAATAACACAGGATTAGAACTACAGGCGAGCTTTTGCCTTTGATGTATTTTATTCATATTAAATTGTCTGTTTTCCCCCAGCACGTCTGGTTCAAGAGATATTTGGACAAACGTGTTTTGAACGAAGCTTGGTCATATATTTTGGTCCTGTGGCAACATTAAGAAACCAATTCAAACCAACTTTGCTTTTATGTAAGCTGCATTGTATAACTTTACAGAAATATTAAACACAAAGTTTTGATTGTGTCCATAAGTTACCAAATTTTTGAAAAATTTAGTATTTTCTGAGAACTTCTCTTTTTTTATAAGTGCAAAAGATTCTTGAAAGTTATGCGCTAATTGAACAAAATTGCCGTATAAACAAAATAATAGACCATCGTTTCCCCTAATTTACTACATTTAAGTTTTTTGATATCATCGCGCTTTTAACTTCCGAAAACTTCAAATTTATGAGATTTTTTACTTAATACTTACCACCGAATTTTCTTAAAATTATGAAATTACATCGTAGAAATTGTGATTCAGAAGAGTTCTTATTAAAAAGTTATTTTACCTTGATTTTTCTTAACTTGAACATATTTTAGGGGTAAATCTTATGAAAAAAGTCCTTAATTTGTATAGTTTTTGGTTCATAACTTTTAAAAGTGTAAAAGTCGAAGATTTGGCAACACAATGGTCTATTAACTAGTTTACGTGATTACGCGGATGATAATTTTTCAGCATTTTCTAAATTTAAAGGGTTTTTTTTTTTTCCCCCCAAAAAATTTTTTTTTTTTTTTTTTTTTTTTTTAAAATATTTTTTTTTTTTTTTAAAAAAAAAAAAAAAATAATTAATAATTTTTGCCTCCCCGGGGGTGTTTTTTACATGTCTTCTGTTTAGTAACTGACACGTACTCTGATTTTTTGTAATAGTTTTCCATGTAACCACCCACATATTTAGAAAATCTAGGCCAAAAACACGTTAGGATTAATATGATTTATTCAATTCAGAAATAGTTTACGAATAATTTCAAATTGTTAGAAAATAACCAAATAAATTGGAAAATAACTTAAAAATTCAGTTCGTGTTCAAGCACTTTTCCATTGTGACTCGTGATAACTTCTCCAGTGGGGCCCAACTCTAAAGGTTAACATAAAAATTTAGTTGTTATACAGCACTGTCTTAAGGGTAAGCATGTTAAGAAATAAATGTTAATTTAACATCATGTAATAGCAGGTCTCCTCAATGTTGTTGTCATCCTCCGTGCCAATGTTGTTGGTCAAACAATAATCAATTTCCGGCTCCTCTCCCTCCGTTTCCGGCTGCTCTTCAACAAAGTCTATCAACTCCTTCTCACAGAATACGAATTCTTCCTCCTCCCTCCTCCTCCTGTTTAGCTGACGGTGGTGGAGTCTCCGCCTCATTTAGGGGAGAATATTCAATCAATTCGGACAATTCACTGACATCCACCTGATTCTCCTCCAATTTGGCATTAACCAGTTGCCGATGCCTGAGCGATTGTTTGTGCCGATTGAAGTAAAACGTTCTGTCCGTTTCATATTTACAGGTTACACAGGTAAAGACGCGGCCATCATAGGTCTCCAGCACATCCAGCTCCTCAGGCATTTCCTCCTTCTTTTCAGGAGGCTGTTCCGCTTCCACTTCCACTTTCGCCTTCCGAACGTTTCGCGCATGCTTAATACTGCCCATGTGGCGATTGAAACAGAATCTATCTGCTGTTTTGTATCTGCACGTCTCACAATTGAACACAGAACTCGGAAGCTCCTCGTCCGCATCATCTGGTAGCGAGTCGTACATATGTTTCCGGGTACGCCAATGTCGGCGCAAGTCTCCTCGTCTCTCCGTCTGATATCTGCAGCCATAGATGGGGCATTGCAAAACTGGACGCTTGGGATTGGAGGTGGATTCCGAACGTGGAGTGAACGACTCAATGTCTGTAAATGCCAAGGGAGAAACTGTTTGGTTCATGTTCTTTATTGTTGGTTGCTACTTACATTCATCATCGTAGTCCTGCTCCACAGCCTCTATTTCCAAAATATAATCATCTGCATCAAAATCCATCGAATTTTTTCACAATTTCACATAAATTAATTAGCGATGGACTGACCATAGGGATGGCCAAATATATCGGCTTACTAAATCATCACGAAGTGAGAAATATCAAAGTTTCACAAAAAAGACACGATTCAATATTTTTAGTTAATTTTCTTACCCGTTACTTGTAGAGTAAAAAGGGTATACTAAAGTCGTGCAAATGTATGTAACAGGCAGAAGGAAGTATCTCCGACCCCATAAAGTATATATACAGGGGGTGCCACAGAAATCGCTTTCGCTCGAATTTGAATTCGCCCTGCCATAAATCCTGTTTACGAGTGAATTCGGCGAATTGCTTAAATAAGCCCCTAAGATAAGTTTTCCGAATCGGCTTTGTCTGGACGGGAACCCCGGCTGAAAAGCGCCGTCGCTTGCCCGGCCCGATCCTGAAGGGAACAGCCCACACGCGTTCTAATCAAGTCGTGGAACGGCTCCCGGTCACTGGGGTGGCCCCCACGGCAAGCATCAAGACGAACCAGGTCGACCCAGGCGTGATCCCTCAAGAGCGTCGCACTGCATCCGGTGAAGAGCTGACATAGCGCACGCGGGTAGGCGTTTTCCAACCAAGCAAGATTTGGGACGGCTCCCGGTCACTAGGACGGCTTCCACGGGAAGGATCAAGACGAACCAGATCGACCCCAGGCCCGATCCCACTTGATCGCACTGCATCCGGCGCAGAGGCCCCGAGGTACGCAAGCGAGCCAGCCGAACTTGAAGTGCCACAAACCCCAGCACCAAAAAGACATTGTAATAAACCAGAACACATACACGACCACTACTGTCTATTCATTGGGTGGGTGAACGATTACAGCAAACAGAATATCCAAGTGCCCCAGATTCTAATAAATATCTGTGAAATGCCCTGACATCCGCGAGCTACATCCATGCCAAGGTCATTACAAATGTATACATAATCTACAAAGGACTAAAATTTATTTTTTATTCTGCAGAAGTAACTTAATATAATAATTTTGATATTGCAGTCCGAATTTGATTAGCAAAACTAGTTGGAAGACATCCAGCAAATTTCTCATCCGCTGGTGGTTTTCTCTAATGGGATGCACAGTCTTAGGTTTTCGCCACTTTTCACCATTTAAGGAAATAGGTTTTTTCCATTTGAAAGTTTACCCGAAACCAATTATCGCTCATTATCATCACATATTTCTCCCAAAAGCAGCGCTTGCGCTCCTATGTATTTAACTCAAATTCTGTTGAGCCTTTAAAATGTCTACGATAGTTTTTGATGTTGATAGTTTACCAACACTAGATGTTTAACCCTTGCGTGATACTTGGCTTTTGGTCACACTAACTGCAAATCACTGTTGCTTTCCCCCTTCCGCCACTCAAACTCAATCTGATTTTTTGCCGGCTCAGCGCATTTCACAAGCAGAATCTATAATAAGTGCAAGTGCTTTATATAATTAGACTTGCTTATCGGCACATTGGTGAGTAGGTTCGGGGCTTCAACTCTGCAATTAAATAAATCAGTTTTTGTTTAGCCATCGCCCACCACACAATGAAAAGTGCAACTCATGTTGTTGGTATTCTGCTTATCGCACTGACTTTGGTCTGCGCGGAGCAGGAACGCCCATATAGACGCAGTTTTATAAAGTAAGTTTTTTTTTGCAAAATCCTGCATCATACTGAAAGGTTATATTTCAGTCCCTATCCACGTTACAAGTACTTCAACGATGGTGTGGATCCTGGTGAGCCTCTCTTTTTGACGCCCCTTATACACAACTCGTCCCTGCCGCGGGCTAAGGTGCAGGAATTGGCTCGTGTGCCTGCTGCGCAATACCATGGCGTGGAAAGCTATGCGGGTTATCTTACAGTAGATCAAGGCTTCAATTCCAATATGTTCTTTTGGTATTTCCCCGCTGAGCAGGATCCAGCATTTGCTCCGGTGGTGCTGTGGCTACAGGGTGGACCCGGAGCATCGTCTTTGTTTGGTCTTTTTACGGAGAATGGCCCCATCGAGTTGAATGAGCACGGCAAATTGCAGAAACGGAACTACACCTGGAGCAAAACGCACAATTTGATCTTTATTGATAATCCGGTGGGCACGGGGTTCAGTTTTACGGATAAGGATGCCGGTTATGCGCGCAACGAACGCGATGTGGGACGCAATCTGCATGAGGCTGTGATGCAGCTGTATGAGCTGTTCGAATGGAGGAATTCCTCTGGATTTTGGGTCACTGGTGAATCGTATGCTGGAAAGTATGTACCGGCTTTGGCTTATCACATACACAAGGTGCAGAATGCCATTGAGACGCGTGTTTATATACCGCTCAAGGGTGTGGCCATTGGTAATGGCCTGTCTGATCCACTGCATCAGCTGAAATATGGAGATTATCTTTACCAATTGGGCTTGATCGATGACAATGGTCTGGTGGCGTTCCATAAGGCTGAGGATGAGGGTGCCGACTGCATTAAGCAGCATAAAATGGATTGTGCCTTTGAGGTCTTTGATTCGCTTATAAATGGTGATCTGACCAATGGTTCGTTATTCAGTAATCTCACGGGCTACAATTGGTATTACAATTATCTGAAGACACACGATGATGATGGCGCCAAACTGGGTGAATTCTTGCAATCGGGCACTACACGTCGCTCCATACATGTGGGCAACAAACCGTTCCATGATCTGGACAAGGAAAATAAGGTGGAATTGTTTTTAAAAGAAGATGTCATGGACAGTGTGGCTCCCTGGATAGCAGAACTGTTGCAATTCTATACCGTATGCATATATAGTGGACAGCTGGACATAATTGTGGCCTATCCCCTGACGCGCAATTACTTAAAACAATTGAAATTCCCCGGCTCGGATCGTTATAAGATTGCTCCGCGTGAGATTTGGCGCATTGGCGATGAGGTGGCTGGCTATACCAAGCATGCTGGACATTTGGTGGAGATTATGATACGCAATGCTGGCCACATGGCACCACATGATCAGCCCAAATGGTTGTACGAAATGATTAATCATTTGACTCATTATAAGCATATGGGAAAGGGAAATTAAAAACAACCAAATCATGTTATGTTATTAATATTTTATGCAAAAGTTAAACAAAAAGCAAATTACAGTTAATGGAAAAATAAAATTTTAAAAATTGTTCTAAACTAAAGGATTTTTGTGAAAGGGGGAGGTACCCGAATTCATATTTTTGGGCCAGGCATTTAAAATCAGGGATGCAAACCGATTGGAAATAAGGACTGGTTCGGTTCAGTGGTTGACATAGTTTTTGAACCACCGGTTCGGTTTATTACATGGTTTTTGAAGCCAACTGAACCGCGGATTCGGTTCAGTTCAGTCTTTGTTTATTATCAGTTTAATGTAGGCCAGTTTCTGTTTTTGCAAATAACCACGAGGTTCCCTAAAATCAACTTTAAACAAAAAGCTATAACAGTTACGATCCCAGGCTTACGTTATGAAACTACTCCCCTTAAATCCGCGCGCTAGCAGATAATGCTCAGCCGAGTCACCTCGACTGGCCCTGGGCTTTACGCGCTTCACCTTTTCATAGTATCTTAACATATCCTGCTCCAATTTGGGTACATCTGCATTATCCCACACCTTGACCACCAGATGTGCCTGCGGAGCCGACATAGCCAGTGCGAATTTCAACACCTCATAGCATAGATTTGTAATGCTCTCCTGGTCCAGCATGCGTACCCCAGTGGCATTGGGAGCCATGTCAGAGAGTACACAGTTGACCTGACGTCCATTAAGGGCCTCGCGCAGACGCTGTTGAGCCAGAGTAGAGGTAAAATCCATGCCGCCAAAGATGGTGGCCCCCGGCACCGCATGGAAATGCAAGAGATCTATGCTGCAGACCGTTCCCACTGGCAACCGTTCCATTTTGCCATTTGCATTGGTTCGATCCACGGCCACTTGGGTCCAGCTGCCCGGAGCTGCACCACAGTCCACCACCGTATAGCCAGGTTGAAGGATTTTGTATTTATCATCCATTTCCAACAGTTTAAAGGAGCTGCGACAGCGATAGTTCATCATGCGCGCCTTCTCCACATAGGGGTCGGCCAATTGCCGGGTCAGCCAGTCCTGTGAGCTTTTGCTCTTGCCCTTGAGATTGCGGGGCTGTTGTTTGGCATGTCTAACTGAAGTTGAAGTATTTAGAAAGCGTTTAAATAACAAATTTCTGAAATGCAAATGCATTTTGTCGTTATGTGAGAGAACGACGAATCAGAAGACGCGTTAGCCCTTTTGTGTCGTGTACCGGCATATTGGTTAGAGATGTGCAACTGCAGTGGTCACAGTGGGTCGAAAAATAACTAAAGGTTACTTTAGTTCTGTATTTTTTTATTCCGCATTTTTGATTTAACAAAATCAAATTAAAGACGGAATGGAAATTGATTGTGATGATACGTTTTTTAAAGTTTCAATGGATTTAACCCAGCTAAATTAACCCTCTAGTTCCCAAGAACGCCTGTAGGCTGTGCACGACGTAACGCTACCTTTTAGACCAATAGCTTGTTCGAAAACATTTTGTAATAAAACATTTTTTTTGCAACACGTTGATAATTTTATCTCGAACTCTATTATTGGGTAATGAATTATTGTTATATTGGCTAACATCAGTTAATTTTTTTGGTCTCGGTGGACCTTTCTGTGGAAATGCCCATATGCAATCAGTTTGCATTTTTTAACACAAAGCCGAAGGACCTTAGCATAGTATTGCTTGCAGTACAACTAAGATATGAAAGTGTAAAGTGATAAAACGACATACAGAGAGAAGAGACTTAAAAATAAGCGATATCGATATGAAAATTTTACACAAAATAGAACACGAAATAGGGAATATTTCATTATTTTTAATTGAAAAATCGAGTTTTTTGAGTTATGACAGTTTTGAAATAAAAGAGCGATATGTGGTTGATTTTTGTCCCAATGTTGAACAGTATTCAAGTTTCAGCACATATTCTATTTTTCCAGGAATTCAAGACTTTAGAGAATTAAGACTGGTTCGATTCGGTGGTTCATGGAGGTTTAAATCTACCGATTCCGTTTTCTAACACGGCTCATGGATCAATCCTAGCCACGGTTTCGGTACGGTTCAGTGGTTCCTTCTCAACTTTCATGCATAAATTTTGAATTTTTAGCTATTTATTCGAGTTATAGTAAAGTCGAAAACCCGTTTAAATAACTTTAACACGACGTCTATAAGAATGTTTTGTAGGTTTACAAACAAGATTTAGCATTTTACATCGTATGAATGCTGAATTAGAATTCCAAAATAAGAAATCAAAAACAATTTTGCTTCAAACAATCTCAAAATTAGGAAAAAAAAACGAGAGGGTTAGTTAAAGTCGGTCCTGTCCGACTTCGATATACCCGCAACTCAGGGAATTTAATGTTGTATTACCTTCCCTTATGTTAGTTAACAGAGCATTAACATTAATAAGAGCATTTCAACATTATGCAAGAAAACAAAGTATACGGCGCCAAAAAGTATGCAACATTTTTTATAACTTCTATAACTTTGCCATTCAAATTCTTTTTGCAAGTGCTTATTAAAACTTCATCCATTCATAAGTTGCGATTGTGAGCAGTCACGGTATTATTTTGCTTGCACCATCATATTAACCAAGCACATCTCTAATATCTGGCAACGCAACTTTGAGCAAGCGATATTTTAGTATTTTTATACGGTCATACTCACTTTTACTACTCCTCTTACAACAGCAACAGCAGCAAACTCGGCTAAATCAACAGAAATTCATGCAATTAATGTGAAAATAAAAATGAATATAATAATGAGTAAAACCAATTCAAGTGTTTAAAGTGCTTTAATTTAGTGTGGATGCAAATATGCTACAAATATCAAAAAAGAAATAACTGTAAAAACCCTTAAAAAAGTAAACGGTAAACGGAAAATTTTTAATTACGCTCTTTGCCTATGATAACAAAAAATCGTTTAGTGCGTGCAAAATGAGAATCTGCGTCGTTGTAGTTTGTTGTGCTTTAATTTTGCTTTCAAGCGGCACGATTGCATCAGCAAAAAAAAGCGCAAATGCCGACTCAGCAGAAGTTGTGAGCAGCGCAGAAGATGTGGGCGTTGGAGGGGGCGGCAAGGTGAGGAGAGACAACAACAAAATAAGAGAAATGTAAACATTTCATTAAAATTGAAATGAATTTCATAGGACTGCACGGATCTGGCTCGCGATGAGGAGGCTTTAATGGTATTCTCCACGCTGGGTGGTGGACTGACAGCCGTCGACCCGGTTACAAGTGAAATACGCTGGACAATAGCAGATGGTAATTACAACACACACACACCAAAAGCAATTTATATGTATTAGTTTTGTAAGTTTTAGTTGTTGTGGCAAAGGTAACCCCATTTTACTCATCGGGGTGAGATACTAAACACATGCCAAGTGGTCGGCGACCCAAAACTGTTGCACACACACTCAACCAAACGAAGTGCGTTTTCCACATAAAAATGTGCAACATATGTACATTAATGTACATAAATATGAAATGAGCTCATCAACAACATCCCTGAACAATAGAGAAAAGGGAGAGACGGACAGAGAGAGGGAAAAGTGTGATCTTTCTCCCGGCTTCTCTGTAGGTATACTACTTGTATGCTCTTTTTGGCTGATAAGAACACTCACGTATTTACGAAATCTTGACAACCAACAACCCAGACAACACACACACAAACGCATTTCCTTCCTTCAATTAAGTTGCCAACGAGCGATATCACCAACAAGAGTTTAATTTTACTGTTATACCAAGTACCCTTACAAAATGAGTCTTTTGGGACTTTGACACCCATTTGGTGCACACAGCTTAGAATTATTTATCAGCATGACGTATGGATTTGATATGCCTGGCTGACTAATCTCTAAACATATTAAAAATGTATTTAAAACTTAAACATTGCAATTGAGTTTTAAATACTTTGATCAGGATTCCCAGCAGATTGCTTACGGCAGTGTAGACATAGAGAAATGAAGAAAATCGTTGGTCAAACAACTACAATTCCAAGAAAGAGATTGCCTCTGCCTATACAAGAACATTGGCTGTGAAAATATAAAATCAACACAAATGAAAACTGAATTAGTTCAATAAAATTTTGTGTAATTTATACTTTTATGACTGTTTAACGACCTTTATACAGTTAACTTGCAGTTTTTACTGGCTCGAGGTCTTGCTATGTTATTGACATAACTTTAAACAGAGGCACACAACACAACAAAGGAGGCATCAGGTTGATCGGACGATCATTTGCATGAAATAATCTTCAAACATTAAATTATATGGACCGTACTATCGATTCAAATAAAGATTTCATGCATTTTTCTGAATTTTATGTGTTTTTTTTTTTAAACTTTCCAATAGCTCTTAAAAAATCACCCTTTAGTTGAAAGTTCGTGCAATTTGTGCACTTGGAATTCTCAACTCGTTATTCGCCGACTGGGTAATATAAATGGTATCTGCAAATGGCTTGTTGGTGTGACAGCAACTGAAAGTGTACTGACGAAGGCTTTGCCATGGCGGCAGCCGAAACGGCCGTCTACACAGCCACAGCTACTGTTCATGTTCATACTTATGTATTCTCTGTTGAATTTTCTGGTTGATTATTGAACTATAATCAAACCTCGACCTTGAGCCTGCTAACATTCACTGTGTTCTTTTTAATATTTAAGGTGTAACGTTAAGAGTGCTGTACTTCGAAAATTTGGTAAATGATTCCAAAGGCGAATAGCAAATGGGAAGAATTGTAAATCTGAGGTAGCGAGTTCATTTTTAGGGCAGATTAAATTTCTAGTTCGTTGAGACGCAGCAAAATGTAGTATCTCATAAAGATAAGAAGCCCAAAGTGTTAATTATCTTTTGCAAGAAAATGAGAGATCTCAAGCAGATCCACGAATTTAAAGTTATGTCAAATACTTTCTCTGCAAATTCAGAAATATGGTCCGATCGTTTTTGTTGTATACATACCTAGCATATTGTTGAAAGCAACTTAGTTTGTTTATTTTGCACTACACTAACGTGGTGCTATGTATGTTTTTGCAACCAGTTTTCTAATGTGTGTTAATATGAAACTTTCGTATTGTCGGTTATGTTTTGCCAATAGCCTTGTTTATATGGTAATATAATTGAATATCGTCAATCATTAGTGGTAATGGTAAAAGATATTTGCTAAATTTAAGAAGAAATTTATTAAATCAGAAAAACTAACAATAAATAGACAAGACTGTTCTAGGTAAATTTTTGTAATTTTTGATAAGAAATTTCAATTATTTTACTAATCTCGCTATATGAATCATTGCAGCATGCGACTTACCTATAACGTGTTATCAAGCTTCTAAATATTTGTTGCTAAAAATTATACGGAAACGGATTTAGCAATAAATATAAATATTTAACAGCCTATTGCTGGTAATCTGTTCCAAGAATGGAAGTAAAACGTAAATTACGGTAGACTTTAAAAAGTCTTAAGCCGGTTTTAGTGGGCCTTTAGGGTTATCTTCAGGTTCGGTTTTTGCGCTCTGTTAGCTTAAATTATACAAGTACTCTTAAGCATTTCACTTTTTTTACTTTTTCCTTACACTTTTATTTGATGTTATCCAAATTCACATCAACAAACAGTTGAATAAACAACATGCGGGTGGTGGCCAGACTTTCTTTCCTACATTGTATGGGGTTTTTACCATTAACTCTACAGCAAGTTGGCAATTTGTATTATCGGCTATATAAAATTCACCACAAAATGCAAATGGCAAAACGTAAAAGTGCGATAAGAAGTAAACAAAAAATATATATATACAATTTTTTTCAGAAATTGGTTAACATTTGTCTGCAATGTGCAACTTAATGTGCTCTCGTAATGAGTACGTAATGTTCTAATCATTTTAGCCGTTATCTTTAATTAACCCATGTAAGCAAGAAGAGCTATTTCAGGTCATTTAACCCGCTGTTCCAGGCACTTTCATTAGCATCAACATTCTAATCAGACGCTACCACAACAAATATGATTCAGACATGTGATGTGAGGTAATAGACGAATCAAGTTTTATACTAGCCCATAAATATGTAAAATCGATATCTATATATTTTATGTTATGGCTGGGCAATCGAAATAATTACGGCTAAGCTGTTGTCCACATGTTCTAAAAGCATGAAATTTCCATTTATATACACAAACATATGTATGTATATAAACGATTTATCACATTAAACAATCTTTACGGGGCGTAGCATTTTTATTTTCAAATCTCTTTCGTTGACAACATGTGTTTGGTGTCAAAATGTCCGGTATAGCTGCTTACTTACCCACATTTTTTTCTACGGGGAAGTAAATCAAACTCATGTTTCGATAAGAAATTATTAATTTGTTTTTGTTTGTTGCAAGCAAAAGAGTCGTAACAAAACAGCTTATCTATTCCTATTAATAGCCAACATTTTTAAGAGATCTGGGAGCAATTAAAGACATTTTGTTTTGCCAAACTAAAACCAAATAGTCGAAGTTCAAATGCCCTGTCCAAATATGAAACAATGTTTTAAAGGAACCAGCTCCTACTTCAGAAGGGACTAGCACAGTTTTAAACTTGGATGCAAACTAAAGGGTGGTTTTTTAAGAGCTATAGGAAAGTTTAAAAAAAAAAAACACATAAAATTCAGAAAAATGCATGAAATCTTTATTTGAATCGATAGTACGGTCCATATAATTTAATGTTTGAGGATTATTTCATGCAAATGTTGACCCTGACTGCGCCTCAAATGGTCCATCCGCTTAGTCCAATTTTGGCATACTCTTTCCAACATTTCGGCCGGTATCTCACGAATAAATGCTTCAATGTTGTCTTCCAATGCGTCAATTGAAGCGGGCTTGTCTGTGATGATCTGCAAGTGGTGAGAAAACAAAACACGAAACGTGCGTGAGCTGTTTAAACCAGTGTTGCCAAAAAGATAATAGCTAAAAAATCACCAATTACGTCTTATTGATCCACTCCCAATGCGTTTGCGTGTTTTTCTTGCGTTTGGCTCGAGTCTTCATCATATAGCCTCCAATTCAGCATCCTCGAACTTTTCTGGCCGTCCTTCGCGCTCTTTTTCATCGGTATTAAAATCACCTCTTCTATACCAAACATCTATACCACAACTCACATAAAGCATGAAGCTGACTTCATTTTTCTTCAAATGAGAGCAGAAAAGGAAACATCCCGCAAATTTTGTTTTGTTGGCACAAAAGTAGACATATTCGGAGTACGCAAAAACTAAGTTGTTAACACTTTAGCGAATCCACAAATACTAAAAAAGAAAGGCTATGGATAAGGCTTCAAAATAAAGTTGGTTGTAACATTGACGCCACCTCTTTTTTTCAGCATTGAAAAAATAATTTGATTGAGCTTAGTGACCCTATTACTCTAAGTTTTTACAAGCTATTGTTACTCCTTAAAATCTTATGTTGTAGTGTTTGTTTTGATTTTAATGTTAGATATTTGTTGTGTTTGTTTTCGTGCAGTTCTAGCTAGGGGTTTTGAGAGCTAGGTTTGTTATATTTAGATTGTTATTGATAAATAGGGATAGTGTAGTGAATGACGTAGTACAAGGTTCGTATTTTAAAGCAAAAGGTATGCAATTTGTGTGTGATTTGTCTTGGAAGTATGTTTTCATGTCAGTCTTTTGTACTAAATGACAGGTTTTTTGAATGTAAGCCTATACTTGGTTAGCCAAGTCAGTGGGATGATCCTCTGAAGTCTCCGTGCTGCCCTGATCCCGTTTATCCTTCCTTCTGAGCAGGCGTTGTTTGGGTGGCATGCACCTTGTCAAGGTACGCGGCTTCGTTTATGGTACGCCGACCATAGGACACCACGAATCCCTCTTATGTCCTTGGACGCCACCTAAAAATCCTTCAACATTTTTTGTACAAGCTAATAATTCTTCATGAATCAAGGCTTAAGCCATTAATAGAACTTCAAAACGACCATTTTTTGTACAAGTAATAATTCTTCGTGAATCAAGGCTTAAGCCATTAATAGAACTTCAAAACGGACCCATAATATTTACCATATGTTAAATCTCCAAAGTTTTCGCACAGTTCTATTGTTTTTCTTTTAAATATGTATTAATCAATTCACTCTTCCTCAACTTCTAGATCCCCCCATAGTGGCTGAACCGCAACAGAATGTGCAGGTCCCTCATTTTCTGCCAGATCCGCGCGATGGCAGCATTTATCA
This sequence comes from Lordiphosa collinella, assembly GCA_018904265.1. Taxonomy (NCBI): domain Eukaryota; kingdom Metazoa; phylum Arthropoda; class Insecta; order Diptera; family Drosophilidae; genus Lordiphosa; species Lordiphosa collinella. The sequence goes on from JAEIFV010000742.1 coordinate 61,473, forward strand.
ATTGGGTCAAATGGGTAGTCTCAAGAAATTACCCTATACCATACCACAATTGGTGGCCAATGCACCCTGTCGTTCCTCCGATGGCATACTCTATTCGGGTAAAAAGAGTGACACCTGGTATATGGTGGATCCGAAAACGGGAAGGCGGGAGAAGGTCATGGGCTTCGGTGATGCCAGCATGGATAGCAAAGAAGGTGAACAAATTGGTTGGGCCACCTCGAGGGCCATTTACTTGGGTCGGACTCAGTACACGGTGATGATGTACGATAGTCTGGCCAAAGATAAGAATGTCAAGCCCTGGAATATAACATTCTATGATTATAATGCACTAAGTGCACCACCAGAACTGGCCAAGGAGTATGGTAAGTGCTAGAAATTTTGTTGATTGATGAAATGTTTAATTGTTTAACTTATCCACAGAGTACATACACCTGACCACCACTAGCAATGGGCAGATTGTTACCCTAGATCGCAAGCAGGGTAAATTTTTATGGCAACGTGATTTGAGTAGTCCGGTGGTGGCTGCTTTTCTGCTGGGACCAGATGGTTTACTGAGTGTGCCATTTACTACACTCTCGGATGAGGCCTATATGGCCATACTGGAGGAGTCCAAGCGGGGTAATGTGAATACCGTAAAGCTATTGTAAGTATACAGCAGTCTAGAATGAATGCAAGAAGTTTGTGTCATTGAAACCTTTTATTCTAGTCAATCCTTGTATGTGGGGGAGCATCAACTTGGAGGTCTCTATGCTTTACCCTCGCTGGTGGACAAAAATACGCCCCGAATTTCTACTACACCGCCTGTTAAACTCTTAGATGGTCCCACGGATCCCGAACAGCATCAGGCACAGGAGTCCGATCCACGTACCGTCTACATTAACGACGTACTCCAAGAGCATCCTGGCATTATGCTGGGTCACTACAACATGCCAAATGAGGGAAATGGTAATCTTCAGTTGTCGCCCACACCCTCCAAGGATGTGCACAGTTTGGCCACCATTAACAACTACAACGATGGCTATGGCCTGTTGGCTAATAATGAGAAAAATGCCGCTGACATTGGTGTCCAGACCGACCCAGTGGAGTTGAGCATCGAGCCGCGCTCACCCAATTCAAATACCATCAACAAAACCAAAACTATCATCTTGCAGAATAGCAACAAAGTGCAGGCATTCATCAACGAATGGTTCATGGAGCATCCCAGTGGCAAGGTGCATCAAATCTTGATAGTTATAGTGTTGGGCATGATTGCCCTGTTCTGGTATACCTGCAGCACCATGCGCGAATTGCAGAAACAGAGCGAGAATGGCTCCAAAACCTTTGCCATGACTCAGACCTCAACCAATGGCAGTGGCAGCAATGCCAGCAATGGTAGCAATGCCAGTGCCCAGGATTTGGTCGATTTAGGCAATGGTCAAGTGCGTGTGGGCAAAATAAGTTTCAATTCGAATGAAGTTTTGGGCAAAGGATGCGAAGGCACTTTTGTTTTCAAGGGCAACTTTGAGGAACGTTTTGTGGCTGTCAAGAGATTGCTACCCGAGTGCTTTACCTTTGCCGATCGTGAGGTGGCCTTGTTACGTGAATCGGATGCTCATGAGAATGTTGTACGTTACTTTTGCACCGAACAGGATCGCCAATTTCGTTATATAGCGGTGGAATTGTGTGCGGCCACTTTGCAGGATTATACCGAGGGTGAGCGTTGCCTGGAACTGAGAGATCACATCGATGTGTGGCAGGTTTTGGTACAAGCCGCTGCTGGATTAAGTCATCTACACTCGCTGGATATTGTTCATCGTGATATTAAGCCCCAGAATGTTTTACTTTCACTGCCCGATGCAAAGGGTAAGGTGAGGGTAATGATCTCTGACTTTGGTCTATGCAAGAAGCTGAATTTTGGACGAACTAGCTTCTCACGCCGTTCGGGTGTGACAGGCACAGACGGATGGATAGCTCCCGAAATGATGCGTGCTCAGAGAACGGTAAGTTGGATACCAAATCATCCGTACAAATTGGAAAATACTTCGTTGTCAAACTCTTTAGACCAGCGCTTAATAAATGCCAATACCCCTTTGGCTTTATTTACTGTGGCGGCGATGTGAGTGTTAAAACACAATTTCTGGTCAAAAAGTACATCAAGATTCCTATAGAATATGAGACAATATGGGGAGAGCATTTAGAATGGTTTAGGAAAAGGTTATTTAAACACCAATTCTGAAGTTCATTTAGGTCTAGCGTCATCTGTGTACATAAATACGGTTGAGTGCGATATGACTTGAGGGAGGTCGTTTACAAAAAGTACAAAAAGCAAAGGGCCTAGATGACTAACCTGCGGGACACCTGAAGTTACGTTCACAACTGTTGACAGTACATTGTTAAGCAGAACTCGTTGAGTTCGATTAGATAAGTACGACGAGATCCAGTATAATAAACTAGGAGGGAAGCCGAATAGCGACAGTTTGTAGATAAGAAGAGCATGATTAACAGAATCGAACGCTTTACTAAAATCAGTAAAGACAACATCGGTTTCAGAGCCGGACTGAAAACTACGATTTATCAGTGATGAAAACTCAAAAAGATTCGTCGTTGTCGATCGACGTTTAACAAAGCCATGCTGCGAAAGAGATATGAGGTTGCTACAGAGATGCTGCAACTGCAAGGTGATCAACTCCTCGATCATCTTTGGAATGGCAGCAAGCTTCGCAATGCCTCGATAATCCCCAACATCCGATCTAGAGTGGGATAATATATGATTCGTTCCAAATCAGTGGAAGACAAGACTGTTTTAAAGACAGGTTATAAAGTTATAAAGATATGTAATCTATACTGTTTTATAGACAGGTTATAAAGATATGTAATGGGTGAGCATAAAGATTCAGCACAGTTCCTAATAACACAACTTAGAACATAGTCAGGGCCAGCTGAGAAAGATAAATCAGTCGTAGATAAACTATGCCAAACATCACTTTCTTCAAAAAACGAAAGAAAAATATTGTTCGCGTGAGGTATAGGGTACGGATATGGAGTAGAAGAGCTGTAAGACTGTGATGAATAGGTCGACTGAAAGAATGTGGCAAATAAATTAGCAATATTAAGATCAGATGATTCAATCCTTATCTGATAGTGAAGGGTAGGGGGAAATGCGTTCGACTTGAGTTTAGCGTTAACGAATGCGTAGAACTGCTTTGGATCATTACGGAAATTGATCCTGCATTGTAAGAGGTAATCTGCGTAACATCGGCTATTACTGGTGAGAAATTCAGAACGAGCAGAAGAATAGAGCGCAAAGTCTATCGAGGAACCAGTTTTCTGATATTTTTTAAAGAGTCTGGACAAGTGCTGTGTAAACCAAGGTGGTTTAGTTGATGGTGTCAACTTAAACTCAGGAACATGAGTTTCAAAAGCAGAGTATAGAACTTGGTAAAACGATCTAACTGCAGACTCAATGTCGGAGAGTGAATATAGAAATGACCAGTCAACTGGAGAAAGATGAAGTTCAAGAAAATTGGTCTTGCGAAAACACTTTACAAGAGTAGTTGCCAATGGCTTATTGTTAACAGGAACAATAGTCTCAACAGAGATCAGGAGGGAAGGATGCTGACAATCTTCAGGCAGGGATATTGGGTTAGTCTTGACTATCGTTGTTAAAGAAGCATCACTAACAAAGATCAGGTCAAGGTTCTTTGTCTCCAGTTCTATATGGAATCATCTACTTGACCTAATCTTGGTGTATTTTTTGATCAGAAATTTTGTTTCAACATCCACATCGCCGCTAAATAAATGGCTTGACACAGCCCCAGAGGGCCAAAGATGAGCCTCTCTCAATATCTTGGCTTGTGCGCTTCTAATTTTCGCACAAGAGAAAGGGATCTACAGTTTAACGCCGAATCCGAACGGCAGTTTGAGAAGCTTTTCATGGCTAATTACTACAAAGCTGGCGCCAACAGCAGAGAGGGGTGACCGGGTGTAAAGTTTATTCAAAGAAAAAACTTTTTCATTAGATGTTCCGAGGTGGGATCGAACCCACGACCTCTTGCACAGCGGTCGCGCACACTAGCCGCTGAGCCACCCGGCCACACATCGCCGCTAAGGTTAGTTAAATTGGCAGCAATTTGAATTGGGTTAAAATGAATCGATCTGCAATCTTTGCATCACCGCAAAATATGCAATGGTATCCTATTTGTCCACAAGCTTTGTTTAGAATTTAAACATAAAACGACGCACATGTAGCATAAGAAAAATGAATTAAGGCCGCGCGGTCTAATTTCATTTTGACATCGCGGCCTAAATTCATTTTGTCATTACCCGCGCCTTTTTAATCCACTAATTATTTTGAAAAAATAGGCCCGGTATATTTGGCGATAAACACCCCCTACACACGCCGCTATACCCTTGCAATTCCTTAAGTTCCAACCAATTGAACGTTAAACTGAGGAACTAAGGATGCCCTCAGGTGTTCCTCTCTCTCACGCTCTAAAAGTTGTTCTCAGTAAACACTTCGTAGATATGAATATAATAAAAGTCTTTTAACCCTCTTAATTATAATTAAAAATTTTTAAAAATATTTCTTGTTCTTTTTTCTAAACAGACCACCGCAGTGGATATTTTCTCGTTGGGCTGCGTCTACTATTATGTTTTGAGCGGTGGCCATCATGCTTTTGGTGACAATTTGAAACGCCAGGCTAACATACTCTCCCACGAATATAATCTATCCAAATTGCGTACAGAAGATGGCAGCGAGAACAGCCGAATTGTAAGTCTATACAAGAAATTTACTTGTTAACAAAAACTAACTCTTTTATTTTTTACGTTTCTTCCAGATACTGGCGGAACAACTCATAGCCGATATGATCCACAAGGATCCCCAATCACGTCCACCCGCACGCTGTATAGGCAATCACCCCTTATTCTGGGATGAGCCAAAAATGCTCTCATTTCTTCAAGACGTTAGCGATCGTGTGGAGAAATTACAATTCCATGCTGAACCGCTAAAGTCGCTAGAGAAGAATGGACGTATAGTTGTACTAGATGATTGGAATGTGCATTTGGATCCATTGATCACGGATGATTTGAGAAAATATCGCGGTTATATGGGCGCCAGTGTAAGAGATTTGCTGAGGGCATTGCGCAATAAGAAGCATCATTATCATGAGTTGACACCAGAAGCTCAGGACATGCTGGGATGTATACCCCATGAGTTTACCAACTATTGGGTGGATCGTTTCCCGCAGCTTATTTCGCATGCGTATCACGCCTTTAGTATTTGCTCCACTGAGCCCATATTTAAGCCCTACTACAGTATGGGCTATCATTTTTCGCGTCCTTGGTACTTTGATGCCGATGATGCATTGTTTCCCATGTTGATGAGGGATCCCAAACCTATGCCCAAAATGGGTAGTCCCAAAAAGACACCGCCGCCAGCGGCCAGCCAGCAACTGAAACAGCGCAAGGGAGCCTATAATTTCCATGCATCACCGGGTGTGGGTCTGCATAGGAATTTGGATGTGGAAACGGAGGGCAATCAGCGGGATGTGTTTGCCAATTTTAAATTTCGTCGTTATGCCAACAATAAAAATGGCAATCGGCAATATGGCAAAGAGAATGCCTCAACACAGCAACAACAACAACAGCAGGACAAGGATAAGTTTGTAAGCTGGACGCTACCGCCCACAATGGAGGATTAGAAATGGTTGAATTTAAATTTTGTTCAACCATTTTAATATAAAATTTAATTTAATTTTAATTAATTGTGCAATTTGTTCTTGTATGTGCAACAATTCCAAAACTATTCCCAATTTCGTAAATTTTAGAGAGAAATAATGGAAACTGTGACTGTGGAATATTTCAGGCAATTCCCAGTCATTTTTTCCCTGTTTTAAGGAGAGAAAACAGTGTTGTATATTTATTTAAGGAATGTTGAGCGTGATGTCAAAATTTTTGGAAATATTTTAAAAAAATTTACTTAAAAATTAGCTAAATTTTGTTATAAAAGTTTTGAAAAAGGTCGAGGTTTGATTATAGTTTAATAATCAATCAGAAAATTCAACAGAATAAACAGTAGTTGTGGCTGTGTAGACGGCCGTTTCGGCTGCCGCCATGGCAAAGCCTTCGTCAGTACACTTTCAGTTGCTGTCACACCAACAAGCCATTTGAAAATCCTATTTATATAACCCAGGCGGCGAATAAAGAGTTGAGAATTCCAAGTGCACAAGCACAAAATTTCAACTAGCTTTAAGCTCCGTTGTATAGGGTAGCTGAGAAATTCGTCTCAGAGTGTGTTTAAAGTGTGCCACGATTTTCTTGTGTGCATTTATTTAAAGGGGTATGCTTCCCTTTTGTATAAATACCAAGTTTTTTTTAATTGTTTGTTTTTAATAGGGAACCGTTAAGGTTTTATAACAAACACTAACATTCACTTTGACTAAAATCAAAACAGGTCGTTAAACCCATATTCAGATATTTTGAAAAACTGTTAAAAAAATTACCAAAATTTATTTTGGTCATTTTTTTTATGATTTTCGACTTAATCTGATGATACTTTGAAATCCAAAATGAAAACTGACAAATTCGATCTCAAATAAGCAAAGTTTTTTTCTTTCCAAAAAGTCCATGAGAAAAGGCTGTGGAATACAAAATTTTCTGCTAGCTATTAGAACGACTTTTTCCTCTCTTTCCTCCTTTTAACTTAAAAAAAAACATTTTCCTAAGAAAAAACTCACCGAATTTTTAAAAAATTTTATAGTATAAACCAGCGATTGGCATTGTTGCTTGCATTTAATTTTTTTTTTTGAGGGCTCTAAGAGCAATTGTGTGCCCATCGCTGGTATAAACTGACCATTTTTCTTTTAAAAATCTTATAAAATTGTGCAAATTAAAAAAAAAAACATTTTCTTCATTACAAAAGAACTTTTTGAAGCTAACAATGCCTTGCTTCCAATTGCACTTTCGTTCTTTGGTCCAACACTGTTTTAAATTCACAAAGTTTTTGGGAAAGTAAAACTGTAGACAAGGCCTAGTTTCACATTTTTTGACATCACGCTGTACATAGAAAACAAACATTACGAAAAATGTGTATCGTCCTATCGAATACACGCAATTTAACTGTGATAATTTCTAGATTTAATATCTTTTCTTTAGCTTCACAAAATAATGCCCAAGTGCAAATTTAAGTAGACAAATAGTTGATGATTTATATAGTAGTAAATATTATATATATTTTGTATATTTATGCATTAGTTAAGTGACTGACCCTCCTCCACCACAACCCTTATCCTGCAGAAAATGTGAAAAGTAATTTCCCTAAAACCATTTCTAGTTTTTAATTTTAGTGTTAAATAAAACGTAAAAAGTTTGATATTGCTTGATTGTGAATGAAAAAGATTTGCCTTTTTTTTCGGGCAAGTCTTAGTCTTATTTTTTAATTAAAATTTAAATATGAAAGAAATAAAAAGAATTGTACACTAATGTGATTTATTTTGACTGTATTGATCCGGTTTCTTTTAAAATTTGTGCTAAATAAAAGTGTTTGGGGCCTATGCCAATGCCTATCGTGGCAGTTGACGGCAGTCTCTTAAATATTGAGGATGTCGGAAAAATTTTGCTATCTGGGAAGATGGCGGTGCATTGACAGATGTGGAGGCAGGAATCTCCAAAGCTAGAATCGCAATTCGTAAAACGAAACTGTGTACATTAAAAAAACATTCGTTTACGAGATAAGGTTTTTCGCAAATGGAAACGATTTAAGACTACCCAGTTACAACTACAATACAAAAACCTGAGAAAAGCTGTATTCACACTTATAATAAGCTTCAAACGCAAATACTACTATAACAAATTTCATAATACAACGAATAATAGGCAGACTTGGAAATACTTTAAGGAACTAGGTATTGGAAAGCCTATGACTTTCCCTAAAACTGACGTCAACCCAGACGAATTAAACCTAAAATTTGTGCAATCACCTGTACCTGAAATTACAACTAATACGTACCTGAATAGTCCGCCTTATAAAGAATGTGATAGTAGTTTTAGCTTTTCTTGTGTAAGTGAGTCTGAGGTCCTAAAATCTATTGTTCATATAAAATCAAATGCTACTGGTCTTGATGACATCAGCCCCAAATTTATTAAAATAGTCTTACCTAAGCTACTGTCGCACATAACCTATGTCTTTAACACTGTTCTAACAACCTCAGTTTTCCCAGACTCATGGAAAGCTGCCAAAGTGATTCCAAATTTCTAAATGACTATAGGCCAATATCCGTACTTGCCGTTCTAATCAATTAGATTCTTGACCAAAAATGGACTATTAAACGACAAGCAATCAGGAATTCGTACAAAAAGAAGCTGCACCACGGCAATTCGGAAGGTGAAGGATACATTATTAACCGTCAAACACGAATTACTTTTCACTAAATTAAGCCGAATAGGAGACGATACTTACATATGTATAGGAACAATACAATAGCACATCTAGAAAACTGAGCTGCTATTCCCAAATTGTATACCATATATATAGGTAGGTATAGGTAGGTCTAGGAGGTTAATGAGCTGTGCAGTCTCCGTAATATGAAAGGATGTTGCGCACTTCATAGTAATCTGAAGAAACTTACAATTCATCTGCGGGGAAAGGCAATGCCTACGATGGAAGAGCTATAGATATTTAGAAAAATATTTACTAATCATAGAAGGAGATTCTTGGCGTAAGAATCAGTTGTAAGAGCTTGGAAAGACCCCAACAAGAGTGAAAGATCGGCTATCTCACGACGAGAGGGGAATGTAGGTAGTGTAACTCAGAAGGAGGAAAGATTTAAACATAGGTTTTTTGATAAAGCTCTAGTTTAGAGATGCCTAAGCCATAAAGCACTCCTTCTTAGGCTGAACATACGAATACTAACCCGTTTGTCTTGTTCTATTTTTTGTAGTTGATTTTAAAGAAATGATTTTTTAGGTTCAGAGAATTTTTTTTTTAAATAATTAACAAATTTCATAAATAATATTATAATTCAACAATTCATAAATAAATGTATATAATTTTAGCTAGAAACAGGAGATTTTTTTTGGTTCTTTAGAAGAAAATTTGATAGCTAGAAAACTGGTGCGTGATTTCATTTTAGTTCACTTTGGCTTTGGGTTCTTTGTTGCTTGATATTTTGGCCTTCTGCTTAGTTGGATGACTTCTTAAGAGCTTTCATTTCCTGGCGTACACAGCTCTTGAAGGCATCCCAGCCCTCTGCCTTGGCCACCGACTGTAAATCAATGGATTAGAGATTAGTTAGAGTTTAAAAAAAAAAACAGAAGAATTCAAGAAATGAGGTGGGAGACACAAAAGTGAGAGATGAGAGCAGAAGCAGAGTAAAACGTTTTCTTTTAGGGCAGCGTTTCTAACCTCCTCTTCGGTGCTAAAAGCGGGTACTATGACATGTTCGTCTATGATGGAAGCTTCTTGCGTCTAAGGGGAAAAAAGCAACGCTCATTGTGTTGTCTCTTACAAATCTCTTGGTGTCGTTGACCGTTTTTGCACGGTTTTTGGGACAAAAATAAATCAAATTAAACTAAAAATAAAAAGCCAATTTTTGGTTTAGTTCAAATTTTAATGTGTTTATGGCCAAATTAAATTAAAGCTAATATTAAAAAAATTAAACAATTTAAAAACATTCAGCTTAAAAACTAAAAATAAACGCACACACAGGATTAGGGCACACACTCACACATACGCACAGTAAGCAACATTAAGAACAAAACAAGGAACAAGGCTAATGCCACAAAGCATCGCTGTCAATGAAGTAATCCAAATGCCGACAGAGACGATGACGCCAGGCCACAAACATGGGATACTCTGGCTCATCATACGCATCCAGAGCCTCGTTGTAATCAAAGAAACGACCACTTACTTTAAAGCCGCGATGCAGTCGATCCTTCATAATGGCTATGAACTCTTTGTAGGACAACAGACCATCACCATCCTCATCGAAAATGGCAAAAACCGTATCGATTAAATGCAGACTGAGCACATTTCCGGTGCAAATCTTTACAGCCCGTGAGAATTCATCTGGAAAAAGAAAATTTGGAAAAAATATTATGTTATGAAAGTGTTTTGAAAATGCTTGCCGTAATAACCCCGACCAAAAGTTCGCACGCGAAGCTCAAAGCGAATAAAAAACGAGCAAAACCTTCGTTTAAGATACTTGTGTCGCCCAAAAACGTTCGATTAAACTACACGAAATACGAATAAATATACTTCGCGAAACTTTCGCTTGTATATCTGGAGGGAATCCACATCTCTTAGTATATCTTATATATTTTTCTCAGGACAAAATTTTCAAATGTTTTCAATGCCATTATAAGATTCTGCAATCAATTTAGAAACGAGCTTCAGGTTTTTTCAGATACCAATCAATTGGTGCAAAAAAATGTTCCGCTTTATGTTAGAGATGCGGGTTTTAAACGGACATCAGTTATTACGAGAATTTAAGCCTCCAGTTTGTATTCTTTCACAGCTTTTAAAGAGAGGTTCAGTGGCCCACACTAAATAAATAGCCCTCTTTTCATCTTCTTTTCTTCATTTTTTAATATCCTTTCTACATTATTCAGCTCTATTGGATGAAGAACAAAGATCAATTTGATATTCTTTTTACACTTATAAGTGGGTAAAAGCTCCAAAGGAAAGCGAAATTATCAATTATCTTTTTTGTCTATCGATTTACTTTTAACACCCTAACAACCCCGACACACCCAACGTATCCGTTTTCACATTTTTTAATACGTGTTCGTTTTCGTCGAAAATACCTTCCTTGTGGCGCACGTCCGAACCACTCTCCGTACGAAAACGGGCAGACGAAAACTGAATCTTTTCCGTTTAAATTTAATTTAACAGAAAGTATCGTATCTGATGTCCGTTTGAAACCCGCAACTCGAACATAAGCGGACTTCGATTTTTAGAGAAACTTACGTAATTCTCGTAGGTCGGGAAACATACGAAAATTGTCGGGTGGGTAAGATCAAATGTATATAAAAGGGATATTGATAACAGATAAGTTCGTCTTTCAGATGAATTGGCTATTTCAAAGGATATTAACAAGACCAAGGGCTTTGTTTGACTGACTCGAGGTCATCCTTCTCATCCGAAGATAAAACGGCCTTTTATTCATATTTTCCCCAATACATTTTGAGCCCACATCGGCGTCCGTCTTTAAGGGGCTAACAATCAACATTTAACTTTACAATTTTTCTTAAACAAATTTTTAACAACACTAAAAGCTTTCATAATTGATACGGGACAAGTAAGTTTGATAAAAACTAACTCTCAAGTATTTTGTTGGTTAATGCTTATTGTTCCGTCTTACAGTGAAACCTAATGTTTGTTGGTATGTTGATTATGTGTAGCATCTCTAGAGTGAAACCTTGTTGTAGTGCGCTACTAGCCGTGGCAAGAGCAACAAGAGAAACAAGAGCCGAGTCAAAAATTGGTAGTTTATTTTCTGCTTCTTTTTCAAATGAAAATTGTATGTCCTTAGTAGTAGTATGAGTTTAGTACCTAGAGAGTTTTTTGAATGTCCTCCTCTCTAACTTTCGCAAATAGGTCATCTACATACTTGGCTAAGAGCCTGGTGTTTTTGCGGGTTTTGAGTACTTCTTCCATAACGATGTCTGCTATTATTGGCAAGGTCGGAGCCCTCATAGGGAGACCTTTCAACTGGACATACAGTTCCTTCTCAAACTTAAAATACCTGCTCTCTGTATGCAAAAATCTAATCTCTTGAAACTTTTTGCATTTAGTCTTTGCTCACAAATAATCAGAAAATGAAGTTAAATGGATTTTCCATAGTTAAAAACGTGTTTTTAGTTCGTTTCTTTGTTAAATTTCACCGCTACAACAACATTTTCTTAACCAAAATCATCTATTGCACCCTGTAAGGACTTCCGCTCTGCAGCACCGTATTTTTTTCCATCTTCGAAAAGATCAAATGGATCCCAATAAATGATATTGCACTGTCCAGTCCAAATGGATACCGAAAAATCAAACGATGATCATCAAAAACAATCACTTTTTTCTGTGTACTAATCTTTTCAATCATTTTTCCGACAAGTAGCTAGCGACGCAGCTAGTTGAGTTACATAAACCATATACCGACTTGAGTATCAATTTATCTGCTAACTTTTGCCCGGAGTGTTTTTTGATAGCTCTATTCAAATTACCACTCACCTTTTGAGATAGCTCGATCGGCCAGCGTGTACATTCGCATGGCAATTGTAAAATCATCCAAATTATTGAGAAAATGACAAAAGTCCCGAAAATCATCAAATGTAATGCCCTTCTCATCCTTAACCCGCTCCAGCAGACGTTCCAGAAATACATCATACTCATCGGTGGCCAAATACGTGTAACGCAATAAAATTTTGGCAAAATCCAGTTCACTTATAATGCTATTGCCCTTGGAGAATTCATGAAATTCCAATTGCAAAACCTCCGTCTGTAGATTGTCCATAAAGCGATAGAAATTATCATAGTTAATAACACCAGTGCCACGTTTGCCAAAGAAATGCAGCTGTAGGGTGGTGGCCACCGTATGACGACGCTGTAGACCCTCACCATCGTTGACATAGTCGCGCTAGGAAGCGGATTTAAAAAGAGAGAGAGGAGTGATTATTAGTGGATAGAAAAGATAATGGAAGTTGAGACGTTTTGTTAGTCACACTGGGAGAACATGCTTTACCTCAATGGTGGTGGTGTTGGGTACCGAATATTCGGCATTGACATTTTCAGGCAACGGATCGCCACCATGCTTCTCTTTCCAAGCGCCGCTGAAAATGCGCTCCATCTGGGATATAATATACAAGGAATTTGAGGGGATTGATGGTTAGGTGGTGTTGGTGGGGAGAGAAAGAGAAACACAATTAGGTTAGGTTAGTGGGGATTCCATACATATTGAGTTGGGTGGAAAGGGTATAAAAGCAAAAAAACAAACAAAATGTAACAAAAACTTCAAAAAACATTTCAAAAGCAAAGATCTTATGAACTCGGGGGTGTATATCAGGGAATCAAACTGGTTTGTATTATGTTTGGGTAAAAGGTTTCAATTTGATTCGGTAATATTCGAAAAATATGAACCAATTTTAAGAAGTCTGTATAATTTTAGTAAAACAGCTTTTAAGGAATTCATAACGCCATTTGTTATGAATTAAGGTCGAAGTTAAAAGGAAATTTAGTGTTTATTTTGCTATTTTACATCATCTCAAGGTCCGAAATAGATACTCTACGACCCGATTTAAGGAATTCCTGTAGTAAAAGTATAACACAGGTTTTGAAGACTCTATAAAGGCCTTAACGTAGGAAAAATTAGATTAATGAGGTGTTTTTCGGATGGTACAACGTTCGTAAGAGGTACTTTACGTCCCAAATTTTGGAAAAGTCGGTTTCTTGAAGTTTATTACAGTTTCCAAAAAAATCTTATGTCGAAACTGTCGGAGCTATACGCAAATTTAAGTCGAATACTCTTATGTTTCTCCTTAGAGTGAATTTTTGGTTCGGTACGCCCTCTTAAGAACCTTAAAAGATACTTTACGGCACAATTTTATGAAAAGTCATGTTGTAAAGGTGTAGAACAAGTTCCTTGGAATCTTAGGGAGGTGTTTTTGGGGTAGTACAACGCCCGGAAAAGCTACTTTTTGTTCTCATTTTTCAAAAAGTCGGCCACTAGAAGTTAAATACACGTTCCAAGTAATCTATAACGCCTAATTTTGCTAACCTAAATTCGAAATTTGTCACTGTCATAGGGAGATGTACGTTCCATATTCGTATCTGGGTTTTCAGAGCAAATTTTTGGAATGATACTCCATCTTATGGACGAAAATTGTACTCTATGTGCCGATTAAAGAAAACTTCGACCTGAAAAGTATAATACAGGTGCTAAGAACGCAGTGCTATTAAGGGCTCTAGCTGGAAACGAGGATCTAAGCATGGTGTCTAGCTGGAAACGCGGATCTAAGGAGTACTGTCTTGTGGTCACCCTAGACGTGAAAAAAGCGTTTAACAGCGCTGACTGGAACCGAATCCTAAGCGCTCTAGGTGAATTTGGTGTTCCGTCGTACCTTCAGGCAATCATTAGGTCGTACTTCAGTGGTAGAGTCCTAACGTACCCCACGTCAGAGGGGAACAAAACCCACCAGTGGCTTAGCGCGGCGGGTCTCGAGCTTGCGGCGCAAAAGACAGAGGCGGTTCTAATTAGCAGTCGGAAAAAGGTGGAGTCAGCCTCGGTCAGAGTCAATGGAACCGCAATAAAATCCAAAAGAGCCATTAAATACCTTGGAGTAATGCTGGACACCAGGCTATGCTTCCGAGAACATATGGCTTACGTCGGAGAGAAGGCAGCAAAGTCAAGCAGCGCCTTAGCTAGGATCATGCTGAACACGCGCGGTCCTAAACAGGGGCGAAGAAAACTTTTGGCGAGTGTAACTAAGGCCACGATCTTATACGCGGCGCCAATCTGGCACAGGTCCATGGCACAGGCACAGGTCTAGCTTCATAAAAGGCGTCTGTGGGGCGTACCGTCTAAGTGCGCGCAGGGTTACTTCTGCGTATCGTACGGAAGCAACCGAGAGGTACCGGGCTTCACGGTTGAGTGCCTCAAGTTAACCAAACAGTGATACACAGCAGCAGGAAGCGAGACAGCGGAGCATCGAGAAGTGGCCACAGCGTTGGGACCAATCCACGAAGGGTCGCTGGACCCATAGCCTAATACCGAGATTGTCACCATGGCTGCCTAGGAAACATGGTGAGGTGAACTTTCACCTAACTCAGCTCCTTAGTGGACATGGCTGTTTTATCAGTTAAAAGAGTCGGCCATGATGATAGCGAGGAGTGCACTTGCTGCGAAGAAGGATCTGTGGAGGACGCCAGACACGTCTAATTCGAGTGTGTAAGGTTTCACACCGAAAGGGCGGAATTATCCAGGGCGATGGGCGGAGATATAGACGAAATTTCTCGAAGTTAAAGACAGTTTAGGTCATATACTCGAATATGGGCATTTCAAATACATCGTGACGTTACTTTTGTACGAAAAAGTGTTTTAAAAATATATGAAAAACTGGGATTTTTGAAAGGTTTTGTTGTATTTGCATAGTTTTTAAGAAGCACTACAATTAACAAAAAAAAAACGACTTGAATCGACCATAACAATTTAAAGATATAAACGAAAATATGTGCCAGCGTGACGTTACATATAAGGGAAAGTAGGTTCGTGACTTGTATTACAAAGAAACCTCTGTAAATTGGGCCAAGCTTGTTGTACAAAACTTTTTTTTAGTAGGATTTGAATCCAAGGAATCCATTACGACCAGTTTTGTTAACCTATGTCGAAATTTACGCAATCTTGATTAAAATACCATAATTTTTAAAAAAGTTTGAAAGCAACAAAATATATCAAGGCATCGAAATATATACAGTTTCTTAAAAGATTTCAGGTTCCCAGTTTTAGTAGATTCTTTTTAGTTTACAATTCCGGTTTGATTCCCTGTTTGCTGTATAAATATAAATAAAAGGGAAAGTATGCAGAACATCACTTAATAAAACAATAACATAACGTAAGCAATATATAATTTAATATACGCTAAGCTTCTACATCAGCTTGTTTTTGATTCGCAGCAGCAGCAGTAAAGCCATAACATGAGTCTCAAATCCACTCTTCTCACACTTACAAAACCCTTTGGAGACTGTTGTGCTGCCATGGGCATAGTGGCTTGCCTCATCTGATTTGCCTCATCATAGGAAACTAAGCGCGAGAGCTAAGATTGGTTTTTGTTAAATTAAATTGTCATGTATTGTAAACTTAAATCAACTTAAAATCAAGAACTAATTTTACAATCTACTATATTTCGGGGGGCTTACTTTTTTGCCCTAGGGCTGGCTATGTTTTTGTAAATAAATTTTGATATGATTAAATTATGGTAAATGAAATGCTTAAAAAACTAAAGCTTACAATTTTCTTAGTTCTTGCATCAACATTCGGCATGTCTTTGAAAGCGCCTGCCAATATGGAAATTATCTGATAATAAAATTAGAAAATAATAAAACAATTAAATAAAAGAAAAGCTGTAGGAGCGGGTAAAGGGCATGCACATTTCTAGGTGTACATTAAGAGTAAGTAGTTTTACTTACCACCAGAAATTCATCTTTGTCCACACGCTGATTGCCATCGGTGTCGAACATATTAAAGGCTATGCGAAAACCAGATTTGGGTTCTGTAGGAAATTAAATACAATCATGATATTACAATAGCGTATTTCAAAACGAAATTATTTTTTTGAATGGCGTCAAATGATACAAGATCCATTCCCTACGCTTTCACCAAGCAATTGTTAAATATCGGCGATGGAAAAGTTCCTGTCCATGACAATAACTACAATTCAATACAATTCTCGCGCATGCGAAAACACACTTCCGGTTGCGCTACCTTGTAGTTATTGGCTTTGTTCATCAGCACAAATCGATGATAAAATTATCGATTATTGTAATGTGCAATCTGATTGCTAATTTTTGTGATTAAAGGTTCGTATCCAGCACTCCGGAATATTGATTTCGTCACAATCGGGTGTGTCCCAGAAATCTCTAGAGATTTGCACGAAACTCTCACTTTACGTATGTACGTTGATTTGAAATGTGTTACATAGGTTATCGCTAGATTTCTCATCATAAAGATGATCAGTGATCTACCGACAATTTCTAGCAGCAATTTTGCTCTTATGGGAATCAAATACCACTACCCTTACAATTTTCCAGATAATTTAAAACAATTCCTGATTACGATTTTTGGAAATCGTAATTGTAAATTAGAATTACGATTATTTGATATTTTTAAGTGATTATTACAAAATGTAATTAATTTTTATTACTTGAATAGTTGTACCAGTAAAGGGGAATTATTGAGTATTTGTGCTTAAAATGTTGAATTATTCATGTATTTCTAGAAGTAAACTGAAGTTGTTTAATAAATAAGCCCCATTCTCAAACACATGGTGTAATGTCCTTTATCGCTTGCATTTTTAGGCAACGGCAATTCGGCCTAGCCTGCACAAACGCATAGTAAGTAATTAATTTGGTCTTGATGAAGGCAGTTGCTACTTAAACTCGACGGGCACTCGGTCCTAATTCACACCTATTGCTTAGTTGCACAATTGTTGCTAAGTACAACTCGAAGCATACGCATTGCTAGTTGCTAATTGGAAGATTCTAAAGATATTCGGTCGTTTAGTTAACCAGCAGCCATTTGGCCATCACGTTTCGCCGCGAGCTTTTGCTTACTCTTGCTTATTTCGCAATAAATTGATCACACAAATTGTGTACTTTTTATTGGGCTACTCTTTGCAAAGTGAACCAACATAAGGCTTCTTAGTCAAACCTAGTGACACATGTACATGCATCAGAACCCATTACAAACATACCCCACTCTCCTTTTGAGACTGAAAAATAAAGCTAGAAAAAGCTACTAGTTCAATATAATCTTTGGATTTTAAAAATGTATTACTACCCTGACGTACTTGAACAAGTGTGATTCCGATTCACCAATTGTTGCACCCTAGCAACTACCGAAGCAAAACGGCGTGAAATGAACAGCTCCATATAAAAAACAAAAAGAAGTTCGGGGGGGCTTTAATTAAATTTTTTTTCTTTTTTTTTTTTTACGAGCTTTCTGCTAAGCAAACCTAACCCCCAGTTCTTCAAATGTACCCTAGGTTCGCGATCTATGGGTACTTTTGGGTACTAGCAACACAAAGCGACAGCCAAAAAACCGCGAGATGGAGGACCATTTAAAGATTCACCCACGAACCACTCCATTAGTTTTGATTAAAAAAAATCATATTTTTCACCACAATTACATGAATAATGCAACTTTTCAAGCACAACTTACTCAATAATCCCCATTTACAGGTACAATTATTCAAGTAATTGTAAAAGTAATTAAAATTTGAAATAATCAAAGAATAATCGTAATTCCAAGTTACCATTACGACTACTAAAATTAAAGTAATCAGGAATTGATTTTTCATTGTCTGAATAATCGAGTTTATTGTAATAAAAACAAATAAAATACAGGAGGTATTTATTACATAACAGCCCTGGTCGCTAGACAGCAATTTGTTTTTGTTGCTGTGTTTGATTACTTATTTACGTTCAGTAACACAATGTTATCATAAGGTCTAACAAGTTATCTACGTAAAATAATACGAAATTCGTAACGACTGAAACTTTAATGTTCAATATTGATTCGTTATATTAAAAAGGAATAAAAATGATTTGGTTTATATAAGATTTGTGGGTGGATGTTACCGAAATGAAAGCCCGCGTACCGTATCGAAACCAAAATAAATTAAAAACGGAAACTAACACTTTAACCGAAAGATTCAATTAAGGACCTACCGGATCCGAAACCCGTTTCGGTATTCATCCCTGATTGTTTTAAAAACTTTCGCGTGGCTGAAATATTGTTCGAAAAGTGTCTACAAACATTCTTTTTAACAGTAAACAACAAGTGAAGTAACGAAACCGAACTTTGTTCATTTCTAGTACTCAGTAAATAGACGTTTTAGAAACAAGGATTGAAAATAGTTTTTAAAAACCAGTTCTCAACCAGTCTCAGAACTTTTGCCAGTTTGGAACTCCCAAGTTTGGATCAATACTTAGTTTATATAACTTTTAAAAAAAGATTTCAGCTTAAAAGAGAGGGAAAGCAACTAAGCAAAATTAAGAAGAAAGTGTTAACATTTTTAACAAATTTTCAGTATTTGTATGGTAGTTTCGAGCTATTATCTGACCCAAAACAGTGGTTAAATGACGTTTCTTCAATCCTTCTGTAGAATATCATAAGCTTATCACCGTTCATAGCATATTTTAAGGGGCTTAGACTTAAGAACTATGAAATCATATAACTTACTTGTCAAAATGGATAACAGAAACAAGTATTCCGTATAGGAGACAATGCCTGTAATCCATAAATATAATTAATTTGCATAAGTACAGACCTTTTACTATTTACCCTTATCTCTCAGATCGCGAAACAGTCGCGTCGAACCCTTCTTCAAGGCAGGAGTTTGTTCCTTATATTTATCCACCTCATCACTGCTTAACTGACGACGTTTGAGACGAGCTGTAATATAAACAAATCTCAGTATAAGCTTAAAAAACCATTAAGGCTACTCACGTCTGGGTTCTTGTTCTACCACCGATTCCAGAAAGTCCTGCGGGGTCATGTACAATTGATCATCAAACTCCACGGAGGCAAATTTTATGAAACGTCGTTCACGGGCGGTTAATTTGACATTCTCCAGCTCGGACTCCTCGCGTTGCTATAGGCGCATGGAATTTTCAATATAGGAGAAACTGATTAATCAGAGTAACACTTAATATGCCCTACGGCATATATTTCCCATAAATTTAAACAAAAAAATTTCCGCCGCCTGTTCACAAAGGCGCTTTGCGATTGCAATCTAAAGCCTGGTGACGCTTTGATTAATGCGTCCAGTTGAACTGAATAAAATGCATTCCCACGTTTAATTTGTTGGATATTTTGCGGCAAAGAATAAAATTTGAAATTGATTTGGTTGCATTTCTTCCATAAATCTGACATTTAATGCCACCCATCAAAATGAACAATAATGACTCAATTTTCGGTTTGTTATTTGTGGAGCAAAGACAACTCCCAGGCCATAACTCTTGGGTGTCTCTGCGCTGCTGGATTGGCACCAAAACAAAGGCCACTTTTGAATGTTAGACATGTGCAGCAAACACTTCACAGCCACGCCCACGCCCCCTACCAACCAAATATATAAAAGACAGGCCATGACAATTCCTCATAACCCAAGCCTGACATCATCCAGAAGTTCAGAGCCGCACGCACAGTGGTCTAAGTATGTGACACTTTTGGTAAAATTATTTTAGTTCTAGATTAAGCAGCTATAAATCGTTTTTCCAGAATTTCTTTTAGATTTAATAAAGAGAAAGCTTTAGTTTTTGATTTTTGATGCGTATTATAAAATTTTGCTAGATTTCGGAATACTTTTTCTTTTCACATTTTGGTGAGGAAATCTATACATTAATTTCAGGAAAGTATTCCGTTAAATTTTCCTGAAAATACTTCCATTAGTTGGGAATTGCCGAAAGCTTCAAAACGGTTTGGAAGAGAACCTTTTCAGATCTCTGGATGAGACTCTCAATTCGGACCATTAACAAATTGCTTTTTTCTTTAATAATCCGACAACTTTCGATAAAACTATCTGATTATAATTCAAGGAAAAAGTCATAATCCTTAAGTACATGTTTCATGTAAGTCGACAGTGCTACTTTAATTCCTGCTTGTGAGATCTGAGAAAGAAAGTTTAAGCCCGTAACGAAGACGTTTCCAACTTCATGAATTGAAGGATTCTTTATATACAGACTAACTTTTCAAACCACGTCTGCTTTTAATATATTTCCAATCACTTGCCCCACTGTGGGTGGACTGCAAGGAGAACTAAATTTAGCTGCAGGCGCTGGATTTATAGGCAACAATTAAAACGCATTCATCATCATCAGGCTCAGTCGTCGCAGTTGTCATAACAAACACACACACATATGTCAGGGACAAACCGAAAAAACCTCAAAACTCCAAGCCACGCCTGCGTCTGGCATTGGGCAGATCATTTGGATGATTGTTGTTGTTGTTGTTTGTGTTGTGGGTGTATCAAATCAGTAAACCAGATCGATTGATAGATAAATTTTCAGTAACTGGCATTCTGTCAGCATGGCAAGCAACAACCGTGAGTAAAGCCAGAAATCTGTTGCCGCCAGCAGGTGAGTGGGCGTTAAGGGGATACTAACTACTTGCCACTTCATCATATCACAATATGCATTTGGTTGATGTCAAGGTGTGTGGCACGATTCATTTGAATTTTATAAAAAAAAAAAAAAAAACAAAATTGTTTTTGCGATTGCATATCTTGATATGAAAATCTCATTGAGGGGAGATTATTGGGTGCTTAAATCAGAGAAATGAGTGGGGATTAGGCATTTAGCGATGTTTATGAGGATGCGATATTCAATCAAAAAGTACTCACAACGAAGGTTGAAGTTTTAAGTCTCAGTTTAAAACATTTTGAATAATTTTCTTTATTATTTTACTGACAAAGAACACTTGTAGAAATGCATTGGATGCGTATCTTTCAAAATTGGGTTTTCCAGTTTCTATAATATAACAGGGCTGCAAATCGGTTTTGAACCGAACCGGTTTGAACCCAGAATTGAGATATGTTTTTTTAATGTGAATCAAACCTTAAACCAAACCAAGTGTGAACAAATAATGTAACCTGAACCTGTATCGAAGCTAAAATTTCTGGCTAAGAATCTGAGCCAAGAATCTGCACTATTTCCTAGTGATTTTTTTGTTATCTGGTCTACACAATGCGAGAGAGTCTCAAAATTTCCAAAACAATTATTAAAATTCTAGATGGAGCTAAAGAGTTAGTGCTGAATTCGGATTCTTCATTCCAAAGTTTATTTAATGATTCACGTTCATCGCTCTTCGAATATTCTAAATGATCATCTACTTAGGTTTATGTTGGATAGGCTAATCCAAATATGAAGAAATTCGAAATGAAACTTTAGAAATTAACTGGATTTTTATTTGAATTGAAAAAAAACGTGAGCCGGACCAAGGATCGAACCAAAACCTTCAAACAAAAACATTGAACCTCAAATTTTTGAACAATAACCATTGGAAAATTCTGGTTTGAGACCCAAAACCGGAGCTCCGGATATTATTTGTTGGTTTCTAAGTACTCGATAATCAGTATTCGATTTTAAGTACTCGATACCAAGTACTCGATTCTAAGTATTCGATACCAAGTACTCGATACTCAGTACTCGATTCTAGGTACTCGTTTCTAAGTACTCGATACTCAGTACTCGATTCTAGGTACTCGCTTCTAAGTACTCGATACTCAGCACTCGATTCTTGGTATTCGATACTTAATACTCGAAACTCAGTACTCGATTCTTAGTACTCTATTCTAAGTATTCAATATTAAGTATTAAATAAGTACCTATAAGTACCGATAAGTACCTATGAGTACCTAGAAGTACCGTTAAGAACCTATAAGTACCTCAAAGTACCTAAAAGAGAAGTGTGTGTACATATGTGTGTACATATGTGTGTGCGGGTCAGAGTTTTTTTTTTTTTTTGAGGGGGAAACATTGAAAGCCGGATAAAAAAAAGATGTTTCACATCAAAAAAACAGTTTTGCGATCTTAATGATGGCTTGGGTTATAGAAGAAGTCGATTACTTTTGGAACTGCAGGAAGCCAGTCGGATTTGTCGGAACGTGGTTCCCAAAAGAATGCCGTCTGGCACACTTCTATTTACTAGGAAGAATGAACTACCAACTTTTGCAGTGTGATAGAAGGCATATAGTCTGTATGAAAACTGATGCACGTTCCTTTCGGCAGTAGGTTAGAAGCGAAAAAGTCTGCACAACATGCAAACGTCCCTTCTAATAGCACGCATGCTGCACCTGTGCTATTCGAAAAGGGACCTGAAAGTTTGATGAACTTTCGTTTTTTGCAAACAATTCAGTCTAAGTTGGGCAAAAACTGCATAACATACAAACGTCCCTTCTAATAGCACGCATCCAGCATGGAGCAGAGAGAGTCGAACGTTTTTACGAAGTGAAACCAACAACAACAACCCATGCAAACGTCCCTTCCAGTAGAACAGTTCCCGCTGCGTTTCGCTCCTATACAAAAGCGAAAGGAGGATTGGAGGTTTTTGCAACTACTCCTTAGTGGCAAAAGTTGTATACGAGATGTGCTTCTGGCATGCAGTCAAGTCCGACTGGGAAAAGGATGTTAACTTACATAAAGACATCAATACTTTGGGTTCAATGCTTTTAGAAAGTGGCCTACGAACCAAACCCTTTGTTTTTGGCTTCGACGTGGGGAGATATTAGGGCCCTCTTTTGGTCTAGAGACTTTTATTTTTTAGATTTTATTTATTTCATATTATCATATTCATATTATCCTAAATGGATTTTTCAAAATTCGGAATACTTTGGGACTTATAACCATTTTTGTGAAGCAATATTTTTTTGCCTATATGAGGCATTCACAAAATACTTAAGACTTTAAGCGAGTTTTTCTGGAAACCACGTTTTTCAAAATGGTTCGCAGCTTTTCTCTCACTTCACTTCTACTCAACCGATTTTAATGATAATGGACTTAATGGACGCAGAATTAACGTAGATATGGCCCGAACTTCGATCGTGGGTACACAGAGCGTAATAAGTTTGTGCAAAAGTGTCCGCCGTCTGTCCGTATGAAAGCACAGATCTCATGCTGTGCTGAGAATACATCAATTTTGAAATCTTGTCAAAATACTTATGCCAACCCCTTTTGGAAAATTCGGGTAATATTTTGTTTAATCCAAGCAACGGATTGTGGACTACTTAGTTTTTATGAAATCAAAATTGTTAAATGAAAATTGATCATAATTTTGCATTTTTTGTTTTAAAGATATAATGGTTTATTTATGAAAAGTTTTTCGTCAAAATACTTATGTTCTGTCTGATGTTAATTTTTTTTTGGAAAGCTTGAGCAATTTAATGAACGGTTGGAACAGAATGACCCATATATGAAAAACAACTGAAAACTGCCTGCCTTAACCGCTGAATGCAATTTATAAATCCCACTGTCGCAAAAACGAAACAGCAAGTAACAATTCAATTAACATATTAAGTTATAAACTGACTAAAAAAGATCATAAAACCACTGGCTTTTTACCTCGAAGTCATTACTTGCAAGTTAAACCTCTAAAGCTCAGATAAGTAATTTTCAAAACGTTTAGAGTAAATATTAACAATTCACACCGTGATTGAAAGAAATAAGCTTATCAGAGCGCACAACACGCAACTGAAGCGTCACGTCAACAAGAGAGAGTGAGAGGGAAGGCGACAATGTCAACAGGTGAAGAAACTGGCTTTGCTCTAGTCTAGGGCGTAGTCAAAAAATTGGACTGGGGGTTTAAAAATGCTATACTTTAATAACTTAATATCGAAACGTCATTATGAGATAAAAAATCTATAGAAACCATTACCTAAAATCTAAATTTCTACCGGAAAACCGAAAAACAATTATGTAGTGAAAAATGGGCTATCTCTTGCGATCAATTCCTAAAATTTTTAAAGAATGTTTTTGTTCTAGAGGACTTTTGGTTAAAATGGAATACTAAAGTATAATTATCTTTTATATCTTGATCTTTAGTTGTTAAAGGATCCTTTGATTTTCTTTTAGTGTTTTCCTTTGTTTTTGAGTTAATATACTTGTTCGTTCCAGAACCCCTGCGCTTTGCCGCCCATGTAAAGTTCTAAGACTTTGCCAACCTATAATTAATGTCAATCAAATCAATGGCCATCTGCCACCAAATTATGTTTGTTTGCTTTGATACTCGCTCTTGTTATACATATTTCTCCCTCGCCTGTTCTATATTTAGACATTGCAGCTGCGCAGTCGCTCTCTCAAGCTCACTCGCAGCAGCGCAGTCGCCAGCGACGCTTTGGTAAAGTGCAGGCGAGTCACTTGCATACGAGAACTCAATTAAACAAGTTTGTTAAATTATTTGCGCGCCGTGTTAATTTCATTTGGTTGGTTTTAACTTGGCCAATTGGGGAGGCAAACCAGTCTCTCCACAATACTCCACATAACCGTCAAGTATCCCCCGAAAAGAGTCATATATGCCGACTGAACTTTATCAGGCCTGTGCATTTTCTATTCCTATTCTGTTTTCTATTAATAA
Source organism: Lordiphosa collinella (assembly GCA_018904265.1). Classification (NCBI taxonomy): domain Eukaryota; kingdom Metazoa; phylum Arthropoda; class Insecta; order Diptera; family Drosophilidae; genus Lordiphosa; species Lordiphosa collinella. The sequence goes on from JAEIFV010000742.1 coordinate 86,282, forward strand.
TGTTGCAGTAAACACCAATCGACCCTTTTCAGAATTAGGATTTCTGGAGTTTATAAAAGGGGATAAAATCTTCGAAAATACAATTTGTAGGTGCGGGCAACTGTGTTGTTGACACATCCTGCATAAGCCCTTGGTGCGTTTTTGATATTTTGTAGGAACTCTACATCCGACCCCTCTGCCCGTGTTTTTCGTAAATGTTTCTTTTTTGTTGTTGATTATGTTTCTACAAGTTTTTTACTTAATTCTACATTGAGGGGTGACGAAAATTTTGAGATGAGATCTTGAAAGTTTCATAGAGCAGAATAACTTTTTATACCCTTGCAGAGGGTATTATAAAATTGTCCGGATGTTTGTAACGCATAGAAGGAAGCATCTCCGATCACATAAAGTATATATATTCTTGATCAGCATGATGAGCTGAGTTGATTTAGCCCTATCCGTCTGTACGTCTGTTTCTATGCTATCTCCTCCGTAAGTTTTAAAGCTATCCTCACCAAACTTTGCACGAAGTCTTTTGGTAGAAATACGCTGCACATTTTTCGGAACCGGCCGGATCGGATGACTATAGCATATAGCTGCCATAGGAACGATCGGTCGAAAAACTAGTTTTAGTGAGAAAAACTTTTTTGTTTTTAATGGAAACGCCTCCAAAGTACGTATTTCTTAGTTTACTAACCTTTCCCATGATTTTACTAAGTTTGGTCGAAATCGGATAACTATAGCATATAGCTGCCATATGAACGATCGATCGAAAAACTAGTTCTAGTGAGAAAAACTTTCTTGTTTTAAATGAAATCGTCCTTATCATTGGCATACACTTATTTTATATACTTTTACACAATTCTACAAAGTTAGGTCGAAATCGGATGACTATAGCATATAGCTCCTATAGGAACGATCGGTCGAAAAACTAGTTCGAGTGAGGAAAACTTTTCTGTTTTTTATGAAAAAGTCTTTATCATTGGGATGCACTTATTTTATATACTTTTACACAATTCTACAAAGTTTTTTAAAAATCGGATGACTATAGCATATAGCTGCCATAGGAACGATCGGTCGAAAAACTAGTTTTAGTGAGAAAAACTTTTTTGTTTTAAATGGGGTCGCCTCCAAATTTCGTAATTAACAGTGTGTTATGCTTTTCCATGATTTCACCAAGTTTGGTCGAAATCAGACATCTATATAGTATAGATCCCATAGAAAAATAATGTCCAAAAAGTAGTCTTAGAAAAACTTTTGTGTTTTCAAGGGAAGCTGCAAGGGTATACAAAACTTCGGCCGAGCCAAAATTAATTTTCCCCTATTTTTCATACTTGGATTCCTGAGTCTAATCAGCGGTTACTTATTTATTAGCCCTCTGATAGCGGTTCTCCCCTTTGACTACGTCCCTGGCTGCGTTTGTTGTTGTTGCTATTGTTGACTTTGTTCGCTTTGAACTTGAGCACGCGACCCTGAACCACTTGGCAGTACAAGGAAAGTCGGTTAAGCGGCAAACCCCACAAATTGAGGAGCTAATTAAAAAAAATGTTTAGTTTCATTTTGTTTACCAGCGAAAGCGGCGAGCACAACAAAATACCAGGCAAACAGCTGATCAACGCACTCAGTCATCACGTCAAAACGTAAGAGATGCTAACGTAATGGACATGCCCCAATCTAAAAATAGCTGCGCAAGTCAAGACATTTTTTCACTGCCTATTATTGACTTTTTCAGTCATTAATGTTGATATGCCATTTAAATATGTATTTACCATGCGTTTCTTGATACTGGCTGCATTGACGGTATTTCCATAGCTACGAAATTTGATGAACGCAGCCAGAGCCAAGCTGCCGCCAATAAGACAGGAGAGGGCATTTTTGTTTCTAAATTGAAATCCACCGGTTGCACTGCCACGCGAGAAGGCTCTACACACAGTCAGGCCCACGGTGGTTCGTTGTGTGAGAATGGGTCGATTTTTAACCGTTAATCTGGCAACTAAATTGGCCATTTTATTGAGTTTTTCGTGTTGGTCTTTGGCCGAAATTGAGAAAACTAATAAATAGAAATACAGTGTGACCAAAGTAAGTTGAATTAAGAAACCCAAACGCGTTGATTGTTACGTTGACGTGAGGGTACTAAGGTTGCCACTAAGTTTGAAACTGCAACATTGGGCGGGGATTTTAAATATGTCATTATTTTTTTTTGAATACAAGTACCACTTGTTTAATGATAGAAGGAAAATAATATTTTTAAGTAGATTTTCATAGTCGGTTGAGCTTTAATGAAGTAATTGTTAAATATTTAAGTGAATTTTTGTATACCCACAAAATCAGAACTTGAACCAAACCTTTACTTCTTGAGTGTATTTCGTGCTGTTAAAACCTTGTCCAGAAACAGAATCTTCAACTTTACTACGAGTTTGAACTTTCGCACCTAAACTTCTGTAACATTTCAGGTCTTATCTTTTTCTATCACTTCACATCTAAAGCTGAGCTACAGAGCTTTGCTCTTAAAAGAATTTCCATTAACTTCTTTGTAAATTTGGGTCATAATTTTCTCATCTTATCTTCACCAAAGCTTCTAGTCTTTGAGAATTCTTTCATTTTATAATCTGATCACCTGTCTAACCACAAATGCGACAATCACTCAATAGAGCCTCTTCCCCCCGCCCAAAACCATGTTTTGGGCAATGAAATCGATATGTATATCGCGGCTATTAAACAAAAATCAGTGGAACGGTTATCTAAAGAACAGGCCAACAAATTTATGGAACTATGTGGCAATAACAATTAATAAAATTAACCAAAAAAAGAAGAGGAAAGCTGCCAAAGTTGGTGGCCCAGTTGGTGTCTCGGGTTACGCGCATCGACTCTAGCCTAGCGCCAGCCATAAAAACCGGCACACAGAGGGCTATTCCCGTTTAGAGTCTAGACTTTGTGATGTGCTAATCCTTGGTAGATCTTGTCGAGGCGATAAACTTGGGGCTCTGCGTCTGATTAGTCGCCACTAATGTGACAGGCAAGCGACGTGCTTTTGGTCACTTTAACTGTAGTTTTGAGTGATGTAATTGGAGCGGCTTCTATGGAACTGGAACCATTGTTGGAGCAGGCATAAATCAAGTCGACCAACTTGTTAGAAGCCGACTTGCTGCACAGGCCCAAAAGAAACCGGCTTGCCTACTCTCTCTCTCCCCTCTCTCTCTGCACACATCCTTAGGTAAGAGTTGGCACCCTTTCCTGAGGTGATGCATCAGTTCGTCCCCATCCCGCATTTGGAGATTTATGTGTGTGACGTGCCTGGGCCTTGGCGTGTGGTCCGCTTATAATTTTTTGTTTTTGTTTTAATTACAACTCAATGCAACTTCGAGTGAACCTGCCCTACAGGTGGGCCCCCACCTTCAGTGACATTGAACTTTGTGTTTCAGTGGAAAACCCATTGACATATCTCAATAAAATAATCTTCTTTTTGTCAGCTCGTATATCAATTTCAAGATTTACCGTTAAATGAGACCGGCAAATGGCAAAAGAATTTCCTCAACTCTCAAATCTCTCAATGATCAGACAGATATTAGGTAATGGGCCCCAAGAATCGTGTTTTGGTTCTTTGCGGCAAGGGCAGGGGCATGGGCTTGCATTGGAGTTCCCTTGAAAACTCTTCTTGCGTTCTCTTTTTGGACATGCCAAACTAATTAACTGGTTAAAGAATTGAGCTCTGTATAAATTATGAAATACCCTTAGGCCCAGGCGCTAAGGTTGAACTTTTTGGGCCACGAAAATGTTTGTAATAAAATTTCAAAGGATAAGAAATATGCCAAAGTTTGAATACACTTTCAAATTTTTCTTTGTACAATTGGTACAAGAAATAGGCTACTGCGTAATTTTGCAGTCTTAATTTCGAAAACGAGGAAAAAATGAATAACGATTCATCAAGCATTAGTTTTGCCTTATTTAGAACTTGAATTTCAAAATCGTTAAGTTCTTTGTTTAACCGATACTTTTGTTAAATAGAACTTTTCAGCTGCTGCTGAAATTGACTTAATATGTTAATATGTTTATAAAAGTAGTCCTGAGTGAATTGTCCAGTGTCAGAATGGACTGCTACTTCCTGCTTAAGCCTAGTACGGAGAACGCAAAAAAGCGCTCGCAAAAAAAAATCTACCTATAAAAATGACACTAGCAAAATTTTGACGTAAAACGAACTAGTATGCTGACAAGCAAACGTTGGGGAAATCACACTGGCGTCGTCGCGTTGCCAACTACTCTGTGCAAGTGGTTTTTTTGAACCAGCTGTTTGAGTTTTGTTTGTGCGCGCAAACTAATTAAATTTATTTATTTTTACGGTCGGTAGAGCAAAAATATGTCTAAGAAATAAAAATTCGATTGAAGCGCTTTCATGAGGAAGAAAAAATAGCTAATTGTTTGGGGCCTCATCAATATTTTGAGTATTTTGATTCATTTGCCATAGACAGCCTTGAAGTCCAAAAAGAGCAGCAACAAATTTGTGGCTTGCATCGGTCAATGCCGATGGAGAGAAACCACAGTAATATATACTTACTTTTATGAAATAAAAACAAAGAAATAATGAAAATGTGTAACATATATTATTGATCTCGCACGCCAGCAGATTCGTATCGCGTCTGCACCGTATGCTTTGTTTTGGAGGCTCTCATTTGGAAGTTTTGAATGAACAATTCTGTGACTCGAACTATTGGGTGAAAGCACATTAAAACTTGAGTATTCCTATACAAAATCTATAATATAGGGGACAACTGCCTCCTGGCTTCGTCATTGGACATTCCGATCTGCCTTTCATATACTAAATTTTTATACTCTGTCCAGAGGTACACAGAGTACAGGTTGGCTGATGAAAGCTGCTACCAAAAAAAAAAATTGAATAACTTTTTTCCTATTTGATGAATCTACTTAGTTTTTGTTTTGTTTTGTAGATTGGTATTTAAATTTATGGAAAATGGATAATTGGGACACTGAAACAAGAATTTGGATTGTCCGCCGCTATGACGACCTGGAGTCCGTAGTTTCGGTTCAAAGAGAGAATAGGCGCACGTTTGGCGGAAATCCTCCGACCAGATGGACCATAATGAGACTTGTTAACAATTTTGCCGAGGGTGGGACAGTTGAAAGAAGACCTTACCATCGAAACCCTACAGTTCGAACAGAGGAAACAAACGGACAAAACAATCCAAGAGTTTCGACAAGGAACTTATCTGCACAAATGGGTATACGTAGACAGTCAGTGCAGTCAAGTATGCACAATGATTTGAACAATTCCCATATAAAATTCAATTGGCCAACAAACTGAACGCAGCAGACTTGCCGATTCGCTTGGAATTTTGCCAGAAGATGCTTCAAATGGTGGAAGAGGACGAAAATATGTTAAACTGTCTTTTTATGTCTGACGGGGCCCATTTCGACTTAAACGGCAACATAAACAAACAAAATTGTCGAAAATGAAGTGCTTCCAACCTACAGATACTCCATGAGACGGAATTGCATCCACTTGGTGTCACAGTGTGGTGTGCAGTTTCATCACGCTGCATAGTCGGGCCCTTCTTCTTCGAAGAAAACGGTTACACTGTTACTGGAGACCGTTACTTGAGCATGTTGAGAGAGTTTTTCTATCCAGAATTACGCCGAAAGAGAATTCCTTTCAAGTCTGTGTGGTTTCAGCAAGATGGTGCAACTCCTTTCAAGTCTGTGTGGTTTCAGCATGCTGGTGCAACTCCTCACATAGCCCAGCCTGTTATGACAGAACTGCGTCGATAATTTCCCAATAGGCTAATATCCAGAAACTCCATATTCCGTTGGCCCCCCAGGTCGCCCGACCTTACTGCACCTGACTTTTTCTTGTGGGGTTATTGCAAACAGGACGTCTACAAAACAAAGCCGACAAATTTGGATAAAAAAACCAATCCATTCGAGCAACAATTGCGGCTATTCCTGACTCAACTATCCAAGCAGTAATGAACAACTTTTTTGATAAGATGCCGCACATGCATCAACGAGCGGGGGTATTTAAATTCAATTATTTTTAGATCTAATTAAGCTATATTTAATAAAATTTAACATGAATAAAAAGAAAAATGAGTTCCATACTCTGAAAAAAAGTTATTTGACTTTCTTAATGTAGCAATATTCATCAGCCACCCTGTATATTAAGTTTGTGCAAAAGTATGTAACTGGCAGAAGGAAGCATCTCCGACCCTATAAAGTATATATATTCTTGATCAGCAACAACAGCCGAGTCGATCTGTCAGTCTGTCTGTCCGTATGAACAAGCAGATCTCATCTCTGAGATAAGAGATAGAGGTTTGACATGTATGGGACATATGCTTCTTATAATTGCAGGCTTATCAAGTTTATTTTCAATTTTTGCCACTTCCCCTCCCGCCTCCGCAAATTGGAAAAAACGTCATATCTCCCACAGTTTTATAGATAGAACGTTCGTTCCTTCTGGACATATTTAGTAATCAGGATTATTTATTGATCCGCCAAATGAATGGTAAAGATCGGATGAACGGTTGTCGAGCTATAAGGAAAACAAACAATTATGGGCAGCACCCGTTGCAACGGTGATGGGCAGCACTTCACAGGTACAGAGTATGTTATAGTCGGGCTTGACCGACTTTTTTACTTTTTTTTTCTTATACCAGGTGCAACTGGTGCCGTTATAATTGTTTTTTTTTTTTTTTTTTTTTTTTTTTTTATTTTTTATTTTTGCCAGTCCTAAGTGATCTACTAAGTAATCGATTTAGACCCAAAAACAACCGAGTGACTCGGGGACGTCAGCAGGTCCGACCTCTGTGCCTTTTTCCTATGTCGTTCGCAAGCAAGCGTTAAAAAAGACTCACGACTTTGAATAAAGCTCTTGTTCACTCACAATATCAAGAGGCTGCCGTCCACTGATATACCCCATTTAGTTAGAACAGAAACTACAAGTCGGCCTGCAAGTCAATCGCTAATTGAAACAACTTTATTACGACCAAAAAACCAAATCTCAATCGTTTATAAATGTTTCCGTTTGGCACTGCCCTCAGGATATTTACAACAGAGAAGACGCCAGCGCCCTGGCGAAGGCGTCAATCCAGAAATCTTTATGTGCAAACGGATCTTTTAACATTGCTTTCGAATTGCATTCAAAAGACTGGCGCTTAACTTTTTTTTTTAGTTATTTTTGTTTTGTTTTTACAACTTTCGCAGGAAATGCTGGAAAAAAGATGGGGAAACACAATGCTAAATAATTTACGAGCTCATAACTGGTAAGAAAACGAAACCAGGCTAAGCAGCCGCAGAGAAGGCGTCCGCCAGGCGACTAGCCACACAAAGCCGCTGGCATCGAGAAGTTCAGAGGGCAACTCGACAAGTGTCAACTGTCGCTTGGGAATCGAAGTTTTAGGTTTCCGCGACAACGAAAAGCGGAAAATCAAGTGAAATTGATATTTTATTTTTTTACTATGCCCAAAAGAACATTTCTATTGAATTTGATGGGTCTCTCGCCCTTCCCCCCTTTCCTTTCCAGCAACAGGTTGCCGCATTCTCAATGCCAGACGTTTGTTTTTACCTACCTACCACCTTGAACCTACCTAGAGAATGTTTCGACATTTTTATGGATTACTAGTTGCATTTTTGTCATATTTCTTAGGGGCATTTGAAACTGAGTCATTTGAGCTTTTGGACTTGTTTGCTGTGTGTTTTGTAGTGACGCAGACGTTAAACAGGCAGCTCTTTTTTTTTTTTTTTGGTCATGGCCAATAAAAGTCCCCACAAGTGCTTAATACGTACGAGTAATATGCAAATACGCTTTTTGGACTTTTGCCTGGATTACGTGCTGGGTGAAAATTGCGTCAAGACCGCAAACATTTACGTTGAAAGGATTTTTAATTAGTTTTTGGGGGAAAAAATATTGCGTGAATTTAGGCACGTAGCGCGCCTAGGTGAGAACTTTTGGGTGAGTCAAAGAAATGTGTTTGCATTTAATAAACAGGGGGAAATACTTTTGATATGGAGTGCTATAAACCGAAACACTGCAACAAATTCTTTATTGTAGTTTATCTTTGCCATATGAATAAGTCACTAATCACATATAGTAAAGGAGTTTGTCATAGATAATAGGAATAGATGGTTACATGAAAATTTAGCTCTTCCTCACGATTCATAGGTTTGTGTAGCTTTTCTACATGCCATGTTTAGCTTTCTACACGGCAAGTAGCTTTTCTACACGCCAAGTTTAGGCACATATTAAGAAAAAAATGTAATTAGCAAGGGAATGTGGGGAGGAGGGAAGTGTGGAGAGGAATGGGAGGAAGGGGTACAAACAAAGAGGCCAAGGTCTTTCTTCTGAAAAATGTACAACTTAATTAAATTTTCACTCTCCTTGTCAGGGAACCGAACTCACAACTTACTTACCTTGTCTCTGGAATTTAGATACAATTGCCGGCATCTTAGCCCATACGACTATTAAGCACTCGCGTGGCAAAGCCGCAAATCACAGTTATTAAGGGAGGCGACAAGCGACGATAAGCTACACGAGCATTTAGCATTTGAAATCTTTAACGTTTATCTAGAAAACCAACACGTTATGTGGGGAAAACCGGTTTCTAAATGAAAAATTTAAGTTTTCTGTACTGATTTTGAGCTACATTTCTCGTGTAGAATTTCCAAACGCACATGTAGGTTTTCAATATCTGAACGTTAATGTAGAAACCACAAATTTCCGTGTGGTACTAGACTGTTCAATGAAAAATGTAGAAATACTTTGAAAAATCTGATTTTCTCTTGTCATGTACCCTTTGCATTTGTTCACGCAGCATTTAGCTAATCTACATGCCTTGTTTACTTTTTTATTTCTACATGTTCGTGTAGTTTCTCTACATGCCACGTGTAACTTTCTGTTTTCTACATTTTTCGTGTGAAGTTTAGCAAGGTGAACTACGTTTCGTTTAGGATAGTCGTATCTACACGTGGGCAATCGACACGTTTGAGCCATTTAAGTCGCCAGGACCTGATGGCATATTTCCTGCCCAATTACAACACACCATGAGTTATACCATGTTGTATAAGCTGTTTGAAGTTTAACTACATTCCCACCAGAGAGAAATCAAAGTAGTCTTCATACCGAAGGCTGGCAAACCATCGCACGTAAGACCAAGCGACTATAGACCAATCAGTCTTTCCTCGTTTCTCCTTAAAACCTTTGAGAGACTTATAGATGTCTGCCTAAGGCCAACTATAAACCCCAACATGCATAGAGCAAGGGAAGGTCCACTAGAAACCGCCCTGCATTCCCTGGTCTCAAAGATTGAAAAATCCTTTAAAGTGGGAGACTTCTCCTTAGTAGTATTTCTCGACATTGAGGGTGCCTTCAATAACGTTCAGCCTTATGCCATCACCTCTGCCTTGGGAGCGGATATACCTCTGATTGGATTCATCGACCAAATGCTAACCAGCAGGTCGGTGTACTCGCAACTCGGAGGTGTTACGGCTCACAGATTTGTAAGTAGGGGCACTCCCCGCTACTATGGATCGTTTTAGTTAACCGACTGCATCGACCCATGGAAGCGAAGGGACATGTGGTGGTGGCCTACGCGGACGATATTGCTTTCTTTAAATGTGGTATGTTCCCACAAACGCTGTGTGAACACTTGCTCAGTGGACAACAAATTGCGGACTGGGCGTGAACCCAGTCAAAACAGAATTTGTACTCTTCACCAGGAAGCACAAAATTTCTAAACTTATCCCTCCCAAAATCTATGGAGACAGTCTTGAGTTTGGCGACAATGCCAAATACTTGGGAGTCATTCTGGATAGGAAACTACTCTCGAAAGACAACATAAACGTTCGCATAAAAAAAGATAACCGTCGCTTTTTTCTCATGCAAAAAAGACCATAGGGCGAAAATGGGGCTTCTCCACGACTATAGTACATTGGCTTTACACAGCTGTAGTACGTCCTATACAACTGTATGGATCACTAGTTTGGTGGCCAGCACTCGGGAAACAATTTGTCCTGAACAACGTGAACAAAGTACAGAGAAGCTCTGAAATATGCATGGCGGCGCGCTCCGAACAACATCCACCGAAGCGCTTAACACCATATTTCATCTCGTACCAATAGACCTAGTAGCAAGGCAGATGGCAAGCACAACAGCCCTAAGACTACGAGAATCACCTGGAATGGAGGTAATTTCGGGCACTCAACTATACTCACTAACCAAGCGGGTATACCTATATAGCGAGTATACCTATAATCACAGACTATTGTGTTACTCAAACGACGTTCGACAAATTTACGACGTCTACATATATCCCAAGCCGTAACGTGTGGGATAACCTTCCCTACAGCAGAGCCAACGCCATCCATATCTACACCGATGGTTCTAAGCTCGATGATAAAGTAGGTGTGGGTGTTTTCTCACCCAACCTAGACCTTAATCTATCGTTCCGTCTCCCTGATCACTGTAGTGTGTACCAAGCGGAAGTGGTGGCCATCCAGGAAGCTGCCATCTACCTTAGCACACTCCTATAAAGCATACCTGTTAAACAATGAATAATTGTAGTCATTATTAATTAGATTATTTTGTTTAAAAGTTGAAATAATGATTAAATTGCGATTATTTTCGGTTTCACACAATTATTTAATGATTACGATTAGAAATAATCAAAAATAATGGAAAATTACCATAAATTATTAAAAATAATTGAAAATAACGGAAAATAATGGAAAATAATCGTTCCATTATTTCCATTATTTTCCATTATTTCCATTATTTTCCATTATTTCGACTATTTGAGACTATTTTGAGAGAAACAAATTATTTTCAACATCACATTTAATAACAACAATGTTTCTTTACAAAGTGCAAAGCTTTTGCAGCCACCCCAGATGAAAAGAGTATAATGGTTGTGTACAAAAGCGAAAGTAAGCATCTCTGGCCCCATAATATATATATATATATTCTTGATCTATCTGCAACAAGCAATAGTTGTCCTGACATTGCACAAAACTTTGATTTTGAGATTGATGGTGGAGTATATCTGTCTGTTTGTTTGAATTTGCAACAAATTTCAATCTTTTTTCTTTTGCAGATGATGAAAACGCAAGTCCATCTTCTCAAGATGAACTACGCTCGACACAACGGTCTTTAATTTGCCATCAGCTCTTCAGCTATTTGAGTGATAATGCTAGCTCGGAAGATATATGGCTAAATATGGCATTTAAAAGAAGCGTCTATTGCTTTCAACACGCCTTTAACATCTTCGGCTCCTGTAGAGCGTCTGTTTTCATTTGCTGGCATTATAAACAACCCTAGGCGCCAATCATTGTCTCATTTTTCATTCGAAAAATTAGTTTTAATGAAGGCAAACCCTGAATATTTTTAATGTTTGTGTTTAATTAAATTGTTATTAAATGTGATGTTGAAAATAATTTGTTTCTCTCAAAATAGTCCCAAATAGTCGAAATAATGGAAAATAATGGAAATAATGGAAAATAATGGAAACGATTATTTTCCATTATTTCCATTATTTTCAATTATTTCAATAATTTATGGTAATTTTCCATATTTTTGATTATTTCTAATCATAATCATTAAATAATCATAAATTTTTCACTAGCAAACTATATAATCACTACGACTATTTTCAAAAATAATTTAATTGATTTGTAATTCTAATGGCAACTTAACAGGTATGCTATAAAGTAAGGAAACGTATTTTATACTCAGACAATCAAGCAGCCCTTAAGGCACTTGACTCCCACAAAAATAATGAGCACCTCACTGAATGCCGCCTCTCCCTGAATGAGATCAGTATTCACCTAATATGGGTGCCTGGACACCGGAACATACATGCAAACGAGTCTGCGGTCACACTGGCCAGACTAGGCACAAACACCGAGCTCCTTTCAGAGAAGAGCAGGATAGGAAAGCCATAGGCACCATAGGCATAGACCTTCAAGCTTTACAAAAATGTCAAAACACTACGTTTCGCCACGGACCAGTGGAAAGACCTTTCCACCTGTGAGGTAGCGAGACTATCGTGGGCAACATTTGACTCTAAACCAGAGGCAGGCACATTTCTATCTCGTGTGCATACAAAAATTCTCTAAGCAGCGCTGCTCTGACACACATAGTACAAGGTGGGCCAAAATAAGTCACCCTATTGAAAGATGCTCTTATTTTTACAAATAGCCGCCAAAGTCAGATCTGTTTTGACATTTGTAAACTAGACAGATGTAGAATACAAGTGAACAAGCCATGGATCGATATACTCCCCAAGAACGCATAATAATCGTGTCTCTTTTTTTGCGTAACAATTCGTCTGTGGTGTAGGCGCAGCGCGAGTTCCGTCGCAGATTCCCCGGCCGCCCTACACCGACTGCTCCGTTTGGCCACCAAACTTGAAGAGTATGGGACCACACGAGACGTTGCCAAGAGTGGCCGGCCCCGGAGCGCCCGTTCTGCCGAGAATATCGCCGCTGTTGCCGAGGATGTCGAGTTGTCGCCGGAAACATCGACTAGCCGCCGTACCTCGCAATTAGCCATCAGCCGGTCGTCCCTAAGGCGAATTTTGGTCAAAGACCTGCGCATGTTCCCGTACAAAGTCCAGTCCGTGCATCAGCTGCTGCCTGTCGATCGCCAAACGCGTGTAACCTACGCCCCACCATCCTCAATCTCGAGGACGAAATGGACGATTTTTCGACCAAAATCATAATGAGTGATAAGGCTCATTTCCACCTCAGCAGGTACGTGAACAAGCAAAGCTTCCGCTTTTGGGGCACCGAAAACCCACGAGTGATGCACGAGGAGCCATTACACCCGCTCAAAGTGACTGCTTGGTGCGCTGTACACGCTGGAGAGTCATCGGGCCATTTTTTCGAGAACGCCGCTGGTCAAACGACAACAGTGGACGGTGCACGTTATGGGGTCATGTTAACCGGGTTTTTTCTGCCGCAATTGGACGGATTAGGACTGGAGGACATGGGTTCCAAAGGACGGAGCAACGGCACACACTGCGCGAGCCACCACCGACATTCTGAAGGTGGCGTTCCCGGGTCGCCTCATCTCTCGTTTTGTCGATTTGCACTGGCCTGCAAGATCGCCCGATTTAACCGTTCCAGACTTTTTTGTGGGGTTTTTTAAATCCCGTGTTTACGTAACCAAGCCCGAGACCTTGGAAGACCTCAAGGACAACATTCGACACGAGTGCGAGAATCTGCAGCCCGAAGTTCTTGCCGAGAGTGTTGAAAAATGCCATAAAACGAGCCCGTATGGCAATCAATTGTAACGGCGCCCATTTGGCCGATATCATCTTCTCGAAATGACCAATAAAATTCTAAAAGGTTCAAATAAATAAAAAGAATATGAAAAAAAAATTTTTTTAGAAACGTATCTACGCGTGGCGTGTAGCTAATTTGGTTTTCTCTGTGAAGAAGTAGATTTTCCAAATGGCATACAGTCATGGTTGAATTTTTGTACAGATATTTAAAAAGGTAAACCCTAGATGAAAAACCAAAAAAGTTTTATACAACATATCCTGAAGAAGTTTTATAAAGCTGGATAAGATAAAATTACAGTGAAATATTCAGCTTCCTGTATCTTATGGTTTTGGCTGTGCGGACTCTTTTAGATATATTGATACAACAGCCAAAGTGATTCTTCCCTTAGAACAATAGTTAAAGCGGCGACACAGAAAGACAAATTAAAAGGAATTTATATATAGAATTTCTAGAACAAGTCTCTAAATATTTCCATCTTCGTCTCCATTTTCCGACCCCATTTCTCCCCTAATCAGCAAATTCAAGGTGGGGCCCTCCCTTCTTAATTTCAAGGTGCCCTTGCATTGCCGGCTCCCTATCAATTGCTTAACACTCTCCAAACCGAACCCAATTAAAATCAAGTCACCAAATTTATTAAACTGCCATCGATGGCTGCCAAATTAAAATGTCAACGGCGTGGCCCACAGACAGACAGCAAAAAAAAAGTGTCATAAACTTGTTTGACAGATTTCTTTTGATTCATTGCCGCCCATAAATTAAAGCCAGGCGAATTTGGGGCGTGGTTTGTTATCTTTATTTTTTTTTTTTTTTTTTGCGCAAAGGAAACGAAATCAAAGTCAATGTTCGAAATGCATAAATATTTTGGCAAACACCAAATGAGCATCATTTAGCTGTCGTCTCATCGTGGAATGCGCAATGGCATCTTGTTGCATGTGTCGAACTCATAATTTTTTGCACTGGCGTCCACCAGTTGATGATGATGACATTCAAACGAGCAGAGAAGGCGCCAGCCAAAAAAGAGTCATGAATCATGGAGGCTGCTTAACGAAATGGGTCACTCAGTGTAAGGTATGTGTACACAGTCTATGAGTGGCACCTGTTCCGATCGTAGAATCTAGTTATAATGCTTGACCATAAGCCAGATCATAAATTGTCAGTCAACGATGTGGTAAACGTACCGGCCACTTTGAATTGGATAGTGGTGGTAGCGTGATGCTGTCAAAGCTGCAAGTTTGGTTAAGAAGGGAATCTACTAATAACGGGTTTGGTTAAGGTTTATGGGTCTCTTGAACCTTACTAAACAAAAGAAAGCTTCATCTCAATCTTCTGAAACCGCATTTTCACATTCTTCTGTCCCACGACTTTCCCGAACTCAAATTTTCAATTCAATACGGTCCTGTTGCTATCCTGACCTTTAATAATACCGGGGTTCGCGGACTTCTACACTTCGAATTCGAACAATTCACCTTCTTTATATAAATTTTTGCTTTTATTTGCTTTTGCTAAGTGTCACCATATTTAGATGCTAATATAAGTGTGACCAATACTTTGCATTCTTGTATAAGTGTGACCATTCGACTAGTTTTATTAAGTCCCGTTCGATAAATTGTTCTGTCTCGATTTCCCCGATCCCGCCCCCAAATTAAACAAATCTTATAAATTGTTTTTTTTATTATTTTCCACATTTTTCTTTAAGAACATCAAAGTCACCCAAGCACCCACAATATGTGAATGACAAAATGTAACTGTAAATGTCTTGTCCATTATGTAAATGCCTTACCTTATCTTTATGACAATCGCCATAATCACGTTCACAACCACCACCTGGTCCATCTCCAATGCTCTGGCCAACTGGTTCTTTCAGGTGATTCCATTCATCAAAGATTCAACACTCCCATCTGTGGGCTGATTTTTTTGCTCACTTTATGGCCACTAAAACTACATGGGGCGTGAAAAATCCACTAAATTTCAAATTAGAATTAAAGACATTACAAAGTTGGAGTTGACTTGGTTTTTGGTTTATGGTGTCTGTCGTTTCGTAAAAAAAAAAAAAAATAAGTTAGTACTTTATTCCTTTATACATCTATTCCCTGCCATTGACAGGTGATGGTAATGTCCTAGTGCCACTAGATATTTCACTGGTCATTGGTGGTGCATTCAAATCTTCATCACTGAGCAGGAAATCGATAAGAACATTATTTATTTGTTGCATTATGCCCGCCACATCGATTATCTCCATGGCTGGTGAGGTGCTGGCATACTGAGGACCAGGTCCGGCATTAGATAAAGCAGTTTCGGCTAAGTTTGATATCTGTTTAAGGAGAAGATACAAAACAATGCTTATATTTAGTGCCTGATTCCAATAAAGTGCTTTAAGGGGGGTTCTACGTTGCAACCCGTTTTTTTAGACCTTTTGATGTGAAACATCTTTAATTTCGGTACGGAGGATTTTAGTATGGTGTAAAATTTGATTTCAGCGTCACGCGTCACGCTGGGCGGAGGGGGGATGTGGAATATCAGTTGCCTGGCCAGGCACAACAACCCACACAAATACAAAGCCAATAACAAACACAAAACCAAAGACAGTAACAAACACAAAAATAAACACAAAAACAAAGACAAAAACAAACACAAAACAAAGACAAAAACAAACTCAAAAAAAAATTGTCATCGAGTACTTAGACCAGAATACTTAGAACAGAGTACTAAGTACCGAATACAATTGTCACTAATACTTAGTATCGAGTACTTGGTATCGAATACTTGGTATTCGAGCACTTGGTATCGAATAATAAGTATCGAGTACCAAGAAAGGATAAACGATATTGACTTCTGCGAATTAATGTTCATTTCTGTGTGAATTGGGGATCTTTTTTGAATGTGTTTATATTGTGCATATTTATTTCGTAACGCACATAAAATGTAGTGGAAGCGCTAATGGATACAATTTATATTTCAAATCATCGACACTAGCAGACTTTAGAATCATTGGATTTATACTTTAATTTTCCGTCGCTAAGCCTGGAGCGGTACCCTATTGAGTTCTGGATGGAAAAAATATTGAAAATTTATGAATTTTAAAACTAATTCCTTAAGTACAAAAAATATAGCTACAACTGATGCTATGATGATTCAATGAGCTACATATAAAGTTTGATTTTAAGTGTGCTCGACGTTTCCTGAACGCATCAAATTTGAAATCAACGTTTTAAACATACAAATATGTTTGCTTTTGAAGCATATAAGTTTCCAGAACTTCTTTTGTTAAATATGATATAAACAACATATCTTTTATTAAACCTATAATTATCCTGATTTTATTTGCGTCAAATGACGCCTTAATAACCTCAATAGACTTGCTTATTGTAAAAACCAGGGATTAATACCGGTACCGGACCGTTAACCGAAATAAGCCGTTTCAATAACCGAAACCGGAACCGATACAAATTTTTTTGAGAACCGAACACCGTTTACCGTTATTATTGGAACCGTTAGAACCGGAACGAAAGCGAAGCGTTGGTACCGGTACTGTTTCGATTTTAGGTCAGATGTTTGTAACGCAAAGATGAAATCATAAGGCGTCCTTTCCACTATGACAAATTTTCTTGTAACTTTTCTAAGAAGGCTTAAAACGTCTGCCAGAAGACATCTTCAACATTTCTTCTATATCGGAAGAGTGAAACTCAGTTCCCCAAATAGTACGCATATTAGAACCAGCTGAGATGACCACAACAAAGCTTCAAGCCGAAAATCTAGTTTTCAAGTGATTTTTATTCCATTTGGATACACTGAAAATTGGATATATCACAAACACGTCCTCCATATCGAAATTGTTGTTCAGGAAATAGAAAAGCGTAAGAAATCCCTTTTTGAGAACAATGCATTTCTATGTGGCATAGTTTTGGACCCAATTTATAACGTAATGCTAAGTCCTGAGCAAAAAAATCTTTTATTATATTTATTTAACAAATATTTTTGCTCAAATTTCGTCAGTTGCTGATTAGTCACTGCTGATCAATCACTGCTAATGAATGATTTAATACTAGCTTATCTGAAAGCGCCGACGAAGTTGATGCATAAGCTGCTGGCTTCCCTTAAAATTTTGCTTGCACAGAAACGTATTCGAAACATTCTAAAGTGGTGGTCAGAGTGCTCCACAAAGTTCGCAGAATTTTATGAAATTTCAAAATCTCATTTTCTGTTCCAGCTACTCAAACGACTTAAACTTTTATGTTGAATATTGTTTCTTTATGTTACAAAGGAACAAAATGATTTGGACTTATCTTTGAGTTTACTTTTAACAATATTTTAAAATTTTGACTTAAACCGTTAAACCGAAATAAAAAACTGGGTTCCGTATCAAAACCGAAAACCGAAATAAATTTATTCCCGAAATGGAACCTATTACCGAAACATTATTTCGAAAAATTTGTAATACTGGAAAAGTGAAAGGCGGAGCAACATATTTCACATCAAGGCCCCGTGAGTGTAATTGCAAATTTACACTAGGGCATAAAGGCTGCCTTTATCACTTGCCTTTAGATTCCTGCAAAAAAGCCTTTACACTTAGATACCGGCAGAAATTAGCAGTCTTTTGCAAACTTTTGACTTTGAAAACCAAATATAAATCCAATTGCTAAAATATGGAAGCTAAATCGGAGATAGCAACTCTTGTTAAGGAAATAGCCGACAGTCTTTAAGCCGTTCATGATGAATGTGAAAACATTCGCAAAAGTGTTCAGATGGTGGCCAATAGCGTTGATTTGTTATCAACGAAGAACGAAGATCTGGCAGTGGAGAAAATGAATGGAAATAAATCCTCAAGGAAATTAGCCCCAGTGTAAATTGGCTATTAGCCACACTCACACCTTTTTTTTAAAACATCGTGGAAAGAAAACTATTTGAGCTTTTCAATTTTGGTTTTTTTTTTATTTTATTTTTAAATTGAACAAAGAAATTTTTAACATTTTTTTTTTTGGAATTGAGTGGCTGTTCAATAAGTTATCGGCCTTGAAAAATCGTTCAAAAAAAGTGTGTAGAGGTGGTTGGCAGGATTCCGGGACTCCCAGACATCCGAAATAATAAAGCAAAAGGTTTTCTTGATCAGAATTAATGTCACTATCGCCCCTACCCAATCATAAAAATATAAAAAAACTCACAAAATGGCGGCCATTCAAAGTTGAAAAATCGATTTTGTGAGAATGTTCGCTATGTTATTTTCGGTAGGATGTTCGTGAAGTTTTAAAGATTTCGTGTAAAATAACTACTTTTTGGGGTGACAAAGTTTTTTCTTTGAATAAACTTTACACCCGGTCACCCCTCTCTGCTGTTGGCGCCAGCTTTGTAGTAATTAGCAAAAAAGCTTCTCAAACTGCCATTCGGCGTTAAACTGTAGTTTTTTTTTTTAAAAATTGAGGAGGCTCGGCAAAACATTTACATACATACTTATTTTCAAAAGCAAAAAGAAGATTTTGTCGATAGTCTGAAAGGAAAGACAGACGATTGAGTGACTTTTTAACAGATACCCATTTTTTGAATCTTTTAATCGGTAGTTAACAAACGCTGAAAAGTCTAGAATACAATTTTAATAGTTTTTGCAAATTCTTCTTTGGAAGGTTTCATCTACTATACGGAAGAATCTCATTAGCTGTACACATTTGTAAGCATTGAAATTTCTAAATCGAGCGAAAAGTTTGTGGATGTGAAAAGTGGGAGCTAATTGAATTGTCTTTACAGACAACCTATTTGTTTTTATTGTAAATTTCAATACCTGTTTTAAAATAGTGTTTGTTTTCTGAGAAAAGATCTTGGTGAAAAGAGCTCACTTACCGTTTGAAATCGAAGCATAAGAAGTGAAACTCCATGCGGCGTGGTATTGTATCTGCACATGGTGGGGTTTTCCGAGTCAAGATTGTTTCTACCACCTGGTACAAATCTCTGTCTTAAATTTGTCCAATGAAGTTGCATAGCCTGACGCATATTCTCCATTATTGAACGCTGTTGGAACAATTTACGCCTTTCTTCAGCTGAGATAGTTATGGGTTCAGCAGTAGGAGCTGGAAGAAGGTGGTACTTCCTCCGGCAGGTTAGCCTCCTCTAAAGCTTGGGGTGAACTGGTTAAAGCATAATTAGTGCTGGCCTGAAATTCCGATAGCGATTCTAAAATGCTTTCCACGGGTATACTCGATTCGCTTTGATAGCGACGAAAATGTGTTGGTTGTGGTCGTTGATCCCAACCGGCAGGAAAACGATGACTTAGACTAAATCTTGCATGTCTACTGGTAGCACTAGGATAATTAACGCTTAGAATTTTTATGGGTGGTGGCTGCGGTTCCGGCTGGCTAGAAGTAAAGGCACATTATTATGTGTGAGAAGTAAGTGGAACGGGTTTTTTTATCATTACTTTTTTGAACCAAATAGTCCTCTGAGAGTTTGGTAAAAGTGATCAATGGCTAAAGCCATTTCCAACACAGGCATCCTAAAATTTGCTGTACTTTAAGAATTTTGTCAGTTAATTTGTGGTGTAAAGAAAACGAAGTGCCGAATTTTGTAAATTTGTCAAGCATTTTGTGTGTGTTTCAAAAACGCCTGCCTCGTCTTCTTTGGCATTTTCCGCACTGGCATTCAATTGGTTTTGGCTGTAGAGGGACGTGCGTTTTCCAATAATCACTTACCGCTCCCCAAAGTGGCAAGCATATTTTATACCATATGAACACTAAAATCGGAAATATTATGATCAAAAATAGACACAAAATGCTTAACATGTTTAGAAGATGAAACCAAATTTAAAAAGGAATTTTGAATAATTTAGAATTTTCTACCTAAGTGTAAACTCAAGGCTCGCCCTGATAGCTCTCTTTTTCTCTTTCTCACCCTCTCTCTACGGGTGGTTACTAATTTATGCATCCGCATTTTTTTAGAAAAAAAATTTCCTTTGCAATTTGCAAATGTAATCAAAATATTTACAAATCAATTATTATGATTAGCGAGCGAACTGATTTTACTTCCAGCATAATCGATCACCCAGCTGGCGACAACAGCAGAGTAAAAATTTGCATTTGTTTTAACCCGTTCAGGCGCTCTTATTTTTGTAGTGAGTCATAGACATTTTGATTTATTATACTCTCGGAAATATTCAAGTTAACTATTTCTAGAGAAAATTTCAAATTATTCAGAGTTGATAAGATTGTTCATAAATTTTTCAAAATGCGACTTATTAGTGGTTAAACTACGCAGAATAAAAATTTAAATGGAATGGGCCACAATATCACTTTACCCCAAGAACTTGTGGAATATTATAAGCTATCAAACAGTTCTAGCGAATTTGGTCAAAATCGGATGACTATATGCTATAGCTGACATAGTAGTTAATAACGAAGCGTCTTAAATTAAACAATCATATTCTTAATCAGGGCTGCAAACCAAAAAAAATTTTCGGAGCTCCAAACCAAAATTACCCAATGGTTAAGGATCGGAATTTAAAGGTACGAGGTTTTTGGGAGAAGGATTTGGTTCGCTCCTGCAAAGCCTAACAAAGCTCCAGGGGTCGACCGTATTCCTGTAGAATTCTTCAAAAATGCCTCCCCATTGTGTATTGAGATGTTAAAAAACGCGTTCAATAAGGCCCTGTCGTCTTGTTGCATCCCCAACTGTTTCAAGGAAAGTAGGTATTTATAATCTTTCCAATCCACAAAAAAGGAGATCTTACATTAGCTGAATGTCGTGTTTAAATGCAACCATGAAGCTGTTCACCTCAATCTAGCTTAGACGTCTAACTAACTGCACTCAGTAAAAAAATTCGCCATGCATTTTAGAAAATCGCCCTTTTTTTAAAATTTGCCCTGGTATTTAGAAAAATTTTCTAATAAACAGAAAAAGTTTTCTGAAATTAAGAAAAATATGGCATAAAAAATTTTTTTAGAAAAAACTTTTCTAAAAACAAGAAAAGGCCAGATTTTTCTGATAATTAGGGCGAATTTTTCCAATGTTTTTTCTTATTAATAGGGCAAAATTAACCTTTAATTTAAGAAAATAGTAGCTCTTGAAGAGAATGCTGTAATTTCTTAAAAACAGGAAAATTTTTTGGAACTAATTTTCTTAAAAATATTGCGATAGTAGCCATTGCTTTTAGAAAAAAAGGCATTAGATTTCAGAAATTTTTGCTCCAGTGCAAAAATATAAGTAGCCCATTCAGTCGTGCCACTTCAACGTTGTGAAATAGCCTAACCGTCTAAGCGGCCGCCTTCGTTGAGCGCGACAAAGGTCTTGGGTTCTAGTCCCAGTCAGGCCCTGAAAATTTTTATTTATTTAATAAAAATTAATCAAAGCAGCTGGGGAGCAGCAGGTGGATCTGGACCCGGTGGTGGATCTGGACCCGGCTGTGGATCTGGATCCGGTGGTGGATCTGGACCAACTTGGTCACCTGTTGGTGGATCTGGACCTCCCGGATCTGGACCCGGTGGTGGACCTGAACCGGTGGTGGATCTGGACGGTTTTACCTTTTCTATTTTTAAGAAAAATTTTTCTCTAAATTAGAAAAAAATTTTTATTCTAAGAAAAAAATTGCTTTGCTCTATTATTGAGAAATATTTTTCTTTATATAAAAAAAAAATGTTTGCTTTTAAGAATTGTTGTTCTTTTTTTTTTATACCCTAGAGGGTATTATAAAATTGTGCGGATGTTTGTAACGCATTGAAGGAAGCATCTCCGACCACATAAAATATATATATGTTCTTGATCAGCATGACGAGCTGAGTTGATTTAGCCCTGTCCGTCCGTCCGTCTGTTCGTCTGTCTGTTTCTATGCTATCTCCTCCGTCAGTTTTAAAGCTATCCTCACCAAACTTTGCTCGAAGTCTTCTGGTACATATACGCTGCACATTTGTAGGAACCGTTCAGATCGGATAACTATAGCATATAGCTACCATAGGAACGATCGGTCGAAAAACTTGTCTTAAAGAGAAAAACTTTTTTGTTTTAAATGGAAATGCCTCCAAAGTGCGTATTTCTTAGTTTACTAGTCATTCCCATGATTTCACAAAGTTTGGTCGAAATCGGATGACTATAGCATATAGCTGCCATAGGAACGATCGGTCAAAAAACTAGTTCTAGTGAGGAAAACTTTTTTGTTTTTAATGAAAACGTTTTTTTTATTGGCATATTCTTAATTTATATACTTAAACACATTTCTACAAAGTTTAATCAAAATCGGATGACTATAGCATATAGCTGCAGTATGAATGATCGGTCGAAAAAGAAGTTCTAGTGAGAAAAACTTTTTGTTTTTAGTGGGATCGCCTCCAAATTTCGTAATTAACAGTGTATTATGCTTATCCATAATTTCCAAGTTTGGTCGAAATCTGACATCTATATAGTATAGATCCCATAGAAAAGTAAGGTCCAAAAAGTAAAGAAAAAGAAAAATTAGCTTGTCAAGATGACACAGCCCCAAAGTGCCAAAGCCGAGCCTCTCTCAATTTCTCTTGGTCCAAAAAGTAGTAACGCCTCGTAATTAAGAGTGTATTATGCTTTTCCAAGATTTCACCAAGTTTGGTCGAATTCAGACATCTATATAGTATAGATCCCATAGAAAAATAAGGTCAAAAAGTAGTCTTAGTTTGAAAAACTTTTTTGTTTTCCAATGAAAGCGCTCAGGGTATACAAAACTTCGGCCGGCCGAAGTTATCTTTCCCCTATTTTTTTATATTTAGACTTGAAAATTTAAATAAAATTCTCAAAAATTAGTTCGGTTCGGCGCAGGTTCAGGTTCAGCTATTTTGTTTAAATTTAAAGAATAAGTCCAAAGTTGAGCGGGCTCTGTTCGAAGCCTGTTTGGAGCACTGGTCTGTAAATAGAAAACCACGCATTAGCTTCTAATTGATGCATTAACTTGACAACCTTTCCGGAAGCAATTCCTAGCATTCCATTTGTGCAGACCTAAGTGAAATTCCTTACTTTAACCCTCCAGCATAAGAAATGAGAAAACATTTGTGGCCTACAATTTAACCCGCATAGTAGCACATGCCAATGATGTGCTTGCTCCAGGCTGTCCTTGCCCTTGCCCTATAAATAACCTAAGACACAAAAACGAAGCTACTACCCCCCTGCAGTTTTGTGATGCTCCCTCTATCACTCTCTCTCTCTCTCTCTCTTTCTGTTCCTTTTACTCCACAACAATTAAAATGATTAATTAAGGCGCAGGAGCAACAGCAGGACATTTTCAGGCTAATGACTTAATTAACCCACCGAGTGGAGTGTTTCATCTTAATGTGCTCGCCTCAACAGTCCGGAAAGAAATAGAGGGATCAACCTTTGACCCTTTTTCCACGTAAACTGTTGAGGCCCAAGATGTTAGATTAATTAAAGCGTAGCCCGACAAGCTGTGGCAAGTGGCAATTGGGCATGCCTCGAAGGTGTCCCCTAACAGCTGCTCCCCGTCCCCTCCCCCCCATTTATATTTCTGTCACTTTATTAAACGCTTCGCCGGTTTGATCCTGACAAACGCGACTGCCTATTTTACACCTTGTGCATTCTCAAGGCTATGTCTTTCAGTCTTGTTCTATATATTAAATTACAAAATATATTGTCATGTTCATTGTCAACACTAAATATATCTACCATATTGTATCTGATTTCCTGTTGCGATAAGTTTTGCCTGGCTCCAATCAAAACTAATTTAGCTAAGGAATTCCGTCCGCAAGCATTAACATCCATTAGTTTGACATTCAGATAGAAAATAATTTATGTTAATAAAATTGTAATAGCCGGAGCTGTCAGCAAATGGCGACGAACATACAAGCCAATCGAATCGGATCGAATCAATTAATAAATGAAATCTTAAACTGAAATGTGTCGTCGCCTGGAAATTGGAATTGCCCCATGGCAGCAATTGCAGGCGATTGTCATTAGCCCAGAAAAGTTACAAGAACACCAACAGCAACCGCTTATTAACCCTTGTGTAAGTGAATTTTACTTAAGAATATACCAAGCCAGTTTGAAATTTGTTGGGAGGATATGTCGAATTTTTTAGTGGGCTCGAAAGCTGAAAAACCACCATAGGGTCGAAAAACTCTTGGAAAACTCTGCATACAAAAACCGATTTTCATCCGATTGGATTTAAACTTGGTTTGTAAGGTTAGTATAAGAAATAACTATGACGGTAACGATAACGATATCGATGGCGATAACAATAGCGATAACAGTATCGATAACGAAATCAGTAAAGATAACGATAGAGATAACGGTATGTTACCCAAACCCATTCGGAAAAGAAATATGCTAGTCTATCTATAAAACTGAGGGAGATATGACGTTTTTCCCATTTTCCGGGAGCGGAAGGGGGCTTGGCAAAAATTGGAAATAAACTTGATCTGCCTGCTAGTATAAGAAGCATATGTCCCATACATGTTTTTCTCACAAGAACAAGTTTTTCGACCGATTGTTCCTATGGGAGCTATATGCTATAGTCATCCGATTTCGACCAAACTTTGTAGAAATGTGTCCAAAGTATATAAAATAAGTGTATGCCAATGATTAGGACGTTTTCATTAAAAAACAAAAAAGTTTTTCTCACTAGAACTAGTTTTTCGACCTATCGTTCCTATGGCAGCTATATGCTATAGTCATCCGATTTTGACCAAACTTAGTGAAATCATGGGAAATGATAGTAAACTAAGAAATACGTACTTTGGAGGCGTTTCCATGATAAACAAAAAAGTTTTTCTAAGACTAGTTTTTCGACCGATTGTTCCTATGGCAGCTATATGCTATAGTCATCCGATCCGGCCGGTTCCAAAAAATGTGCAGCGTATTTCTATCAAAAGACTTCGTGCAAAGTTTGGTGAGGATAGCTTTAAAACTGACGGGGGAGATAGCATAGATACAGACGGACGGACAGGGCTGCTGATCAAGAATATATATACTTTATGTGGTTGGAGATGCTTCCTTCTATGCGTTGCAAACATCCGGAAAATTTTATAATACCCTCTGCAAGGGTAGAAAAAGTACCCATATATAAGAATCTAAGGGTCGAACTGTTTTATCTGTTGCCAGTCCAAAAGTTTAGCCAACACAGCAATCGTTTCTCTGCGCGTTTTGCGCGCGTTTTGCTCGCGTTTTTCCCGCGTTTGGTGTTTGTGCTTTTTGGCGCGTAGACCGCTTCCATTTCGCAAGCGGACGCTGATTTTGCACGAATGCCAATTAACATTCACCTAAAGTGCAGCTGACAAAATACTACGCAAACTTCAAAACAAATGCAAAACAAAAAGCGTTAATGAGTCAGCATGAGAGAGTCTTTCTCTTAATTGGTTCTTGCACTGGGCCACTATCTGGCTCGGTTTTAATATACCCACCTAATAATCTGCATGCGATAAGCTGATAACGCCACCGCCCACTCTCAACATTCGGCCACCCACCGACAAACTTCGACCCACGTAAAGTTTTCTGCATTTTAATCGATTAATCATACAATTTATTTTTGGGCCTCTAATTATAAATTTTGACCAGACCAGCTGATCAAATATTTAGAACAAAATCCTTCTATGTCAGCTGCCAAATGCAATTTAAAGCGAATGAATATATTTTTACTTAAGTTTTATGTCTAGATTTTTAATTATCTTATCATGTTTGGACGATCACATGGCCCACATTGGCGTAGAATTGTATAAGTGTACATTGAACTTGACATCGGGGAATGGCAAGTATTTTCTACTATTAATTTGTTTTTTTTTTGTGGAAACGTCAGAAATTGTTGACTACGTCATTGGGGGGTTAACTGATAAGATATTATCTGCTAGTTTAGAAGAAAAAGAAAAAGACACTTTTATTTTGTGGACAAAACCGCAGCAGGTGCCCATCTGTAATGCGGGAACACGAGGTGCAACGAAACGAATTAAGGTTTCGGTACGGTTTCGGTTCCGATACGGTACCTGTTATGTCGAAAATCGACTAGCAGAGTTCTAGATCGCCCATCCAATATTTGGAAGATCATTTTAACAAAAATCACTGTGATCAGTCTTATAAGGAGACCTTTTTGAAGATAATAAATAGGGGAAAGTTAACTTAGGCTCGGCCGAAGTTTTGTATTTAGATATTGATGTTATCGATATCACAAAAAGTCAACCCTGATTCAAAATTAATTTGAAATGATAATTGAAGGTAAGGGCGAGTTTTATAATATTATATCTAATATTAATACATTTGATTTCAAATGGCTCCAAAACGTAAGTCAGTGTCTTGGAAGGACTACCATGAAGTCATGCTCATGGATCTTTGGGAGGAGAGTTTTGTCGCGGGACACCCCTTTATTTGGAAGGATGGTAGCAAAATTAATTGAATGGATTAGACATTTAAAGCGCAAATACAAGTAAATACAAGATAAGTAGGGATTTTTTTATACAGGTCTGAACTATAAACGCAAGGTGCTTCAGACGGTGCTCTATCAAAATTAGAGCTGTAAAGTCAGTGCAGCCATCATCCTCTTTTTTAAACAGTGTGTTGAGGTAAAGTGACTCATGTGGCTTACTACCCTCACAACGGGAATTCAGTTAGCCTGAAGAAACGCAAACTGGACCACGCCGAGATGACACCGTTGGTAAAGGCTATGGTGGCTGCCACATCAGAGCAGATGGAGGTACTTGACCGACAAGCAACTCCTCGCTTGGAGATTAAGGAGCGCATAGAGAATGCCAACATAGAATTTTAGTCTAATATATTTAAACTATAAAATAAAATTGTAAGAAAAACATAGAAGCTAGTATGTTATTTCATTTTATTTATTGTTGAGTCTTTAGGAATTTTTTCTTTAATTTTATTTGGCAAGCACAAATCAAACATGTAATTTGTCTGTCTTTTGTCAATTTTTATTTGAGAAAGTATTTAAGCAATAATTATAAAATAATGTACATTTCAAAATATGTGATCATAGTGGAAATAGGCTATAAGACTACTTTTTGAACCTTACTTTTCTATGGGATCTATACTATATAGATGTCTGATTTCGACCAAATTTAGTGATATCATGGAAAAGCATAAAACATTAAGAATTAAAAACTAATTAAGAAATTTGGAGGCGATCCCATTTAAAACAAAACAGTTTTCCTCACTCGAACTAGGTTTTCGTCAGATCGTTCCTATGGGAGCTATATGCTATAGTTATCCGATTTCGACCAAACTTTGTAGAATTGTGTAAAAGTATATAAAATAAGTGTATGACAATGATGAGGAGTTTTCTCACTAGAACTAGTTTTTCGACCGATCGTTCCTATGACAGCTATATGCTATAGTCATCCGATTTCGACCAATCTTAGTGAAATTATGGGAAAGGATAGTAAACTAAGAAATACGTACTTTGGAGGCGTTTCCATTAAAAACAAAAAAATTTTTTTTCACTAAAACTAGTCATTTGACCGATCGTTCCCATGGCAGCTATATGCTATAGTCATCCGATTTTGTCCAAACTTAGTGAAATCATGGGAAAGGATACTAAACTAAGAAATACGTACTTTGGAGGAGTTTCCATATTAAACAAAAAAGTTTTTCTAACTAAGACTAGTTTTTCGACCGATCGTTCCTATGGCAGCTATATGCTATAGTTATCCGATCCGGCCGGTTTCGACAAATGTGCAGCGTTTATGTGCCAGAAGACTTCGTGCAAAGTTTGATGAGGATAGCTTTAAAACTGACGGAGGAGATAGCATAGAAACAGACAGACGGACGGACAGACGGAGAAGGCTAAATCAACTCAGCTCGTCGTGCTGATCAAGAATATATATCCTTTATGTGGTCGGAGATGCTTCCTTCAATGCGTTACAAGCAAAATTTTATAATACCCTCTGCAAGGGTACATAACACGCGAAACTGGTAGGAATGAAAGCCTTTATCGCACGAAGTAGAATCATGAAAAAAAAATAAATTTGTAAAAGTTGCGGCCATTTAAAAATGAGAAACGGTTTTTAACAATTTGTTTTAAAGTCTAGTGAAATAGTAAATATTTGAAATTTTCAATGATTGAGGTTTGGGCCTTAGCCACGCTAATTTTGCGTCCATTAAGCCCTACATCAACAAAATGGGTCCAGTAGAACTTGAGAAAAGGTGTAAACCATTTTGAAAAACGTGGTTTTGGGTCTCTAAAATCCTTTTTGGGATAATATTTCATAGTATCTAAGCTAAAATAAAATTTTCGCAAAAAAGTTTTTGAGACCAGAAGAGGGCTTTAAGAAAGCAGTTCTCTTTTGTATCGCCGTGATCTTAGTTGCCTTCTTAGCATGGATGTCGTGAATAATCCAGAAAAATATGATTATTTCGTGAAGTACAGCTGACAGCATCTGTACTTAAGAAGGGTAGTACAAGTTAAGCCGGAAAAAAATTTTTTTTTTGTTTTTTTCATAGCTCAGATATTCAAAAATATTTTCCCAAAAGGATTTTCGAAAACTCGAATTCGCTTAGGAGATATAGTCCTCTTAGTGACTCAAGGTGACCCAAATGTCCTAGCAACTGCAAACTTTAAACGCGCTTTTCTCAAAAGCACGTTTTTCAAAATGGCGGCGGCTATTTAGCCAAAACTACTGGACCGATTTTGTTCAATGAGGTGTCAAACGACGCAGAATTGTCGTCATTCTGGCCTGAACCTCGAACTTTTAGATTTTTAGTATTTTTTTTTTACACTAGACTAAAAAAAAAACCAAAAAGAAAATTTGTCATTTTCGAAGTGCCACCATTTTGTCAAAAATTAACTTTTTTCCAAATCTGAGGTTCAAGCCAGAATTACATCGATACTTAACCAGAATCTATTTTCCTTTTTGAATTCGGACAACAGAGTGACCCCGAATCACGGTCGCCATGGGCGCACTTATGGTTTTTATACCACTTTTCGCAGACCAGAAACTTTTCAGCCGACGTCACAATTCTAAAACAAAAAATTTTGTATTTTTATTCAATCATTAACTTTCAAATAAAAAAAAAAACGATTTAAAAATATCTTTTCGTTTTCTTTCATAAAAACAGCACGCGCAACTTGTACTACCACTTTAATACAAGTTCAAAGTAATTGATATAGACTCGTCTGTTGCTGGTGCTTAGGAATGTATATACTTTCTTCTGGCTGCACAAACTCATTATAATCTTTGTACCTTTGGTAAAGAGCACTAAAAGCAGCCCTCGTATATAAATTTTGATAGTTAAGGACACGAAGAAGTTTTCACCTCGCCCAAAATACACATAAAGTGTACATAATTGCTGATTCGCTCTAGAGTTTTGACTGCAATGCAACAACCACCAAAAATTCAACCAACCAGTCAAGTAGTTCACCACCATTCACATTCTCATTCACATCCACCCACCCATCCACATCCACATCCACTCTCTGCAAGGTAGCAGCAGCAGCAGCAACCGCACCGCAGCAGCAGCCACAGCGACAGCACGAAGCACGCACGAAGCAGCTGTGTAACGGACGAAGCAGACGAAGAGGCCAGAGCATCGGCAACGGCTGGGAAATGAAATTAATTTTTTTAGTCACTCGCTGGCACACGCTTTGACAACACACACAACACACAGTGAGCAGCGGAGGGTCCGCAGTCGCAGTTCGCCGTTCGCATTTTCGAAAAACCGGGTATCGGGTACGCGCGATCGCATTGCATCAAAAAAAAAAAACCAAAGTTGTGCAAAAATTTTTCAATTTCCAAAAAAAGTCGTTACAATTTAAATGAGAAATAAAAAAAATTACGACCAAAAAGAAAAGAGAAGAAAATCACAAGTGCTGTGTGTAAAGTTGAATTGTTGCTGCCAATAATATCTGGCAAAATTGTTACCAAAATAAAAAAAAGTGCTCAAAGTGCAACTTTACAAAAAAAAAGTATCGTTAAATTCGACAATTAAAAAAGCAAACCAAAAAAAGGTGCGTAAATTTTTGTGCCATTTCTGGTTACATAAGTTTTTTGGTATTTTTTTTCAAAAAATATTTCAAATATTGAAATTCAAACAACAAATCAAACAAATTTGTTAAAAAATAATACAACAAACTGTTTCTATTAGCTAGTTGCTAATTGCATATAAATAAATCTCGAGTAATTTTCCTAATTTTTTTTTTTATCTATTTATAAAATAAACAAAAAATACAAAATGTTTTCGCAAAATTGCAAAAAGCAACGACCTTACCAGAAGTGGGCAACAATAAAACGAAATTTATTTGATAAACTTAATTTTTTATGTGTTGCCTTTGTTTATTTTTAGTTTTTCAGTTTTCGCAAAAAAAAGCATCTGCAAAATCTGCGTAAACGTACGCACGCGCTTCTAATCTCTCATTGTGCCTCATGTGTGTCTCCTATAAACTGACGTCGGGTGTTATCTAATAGGCTGTGGCTTACCTGACGTTTTATCTTAAATGTGTAGGTGTGTGTGTGTGTGTGTGCCTCGGGTTCATTAACTGCTAATCACTAGGCAGATCTTCCCTAGGTTGAAATTTGCCCATTTGTTATTGTTTGGCATAAAGTCCAAAAAAAATGTAAAACAAAGTTTGGGCATTGGAATTTAGCATTTGTAATCGTTAGGATGAATACTAATTTGCTTGATTGAACCACGCCTCCAACTATCTTTCTTACAAACTACAACAAAAACGGGGCTCTCTCTTATACAACACAATTAATGTGTTAAAAAATAATGTTATTGATTCATCTTGCTTATCTTTTTTTTAAGAAAATTAATCATTTGAAATTTTTTGTTGAAGTGAAATTTGAAAGCCTATGAGATTTTTGTGTGTGTTTTACCATTTTCTAAATCGCTTCGAAATCTTTATGAAGGCGTGAATATGTAACTTTTCGCAAAGTTTCAAAATTCAATTCCAAAAATAATTTTTGAACAGCTTTAAAATCCTTAGATGAATGTCCCAAGCTAATAAAGTCGAGTTTGAAGGCTCTATCTATAAGCTACAGAATTGCTTCTTCGGCATGAAAAGAATAGCAAACTAAATCTTACGAAAAAAATCTCACCTGGCTAAGATTGACCTAAGCAGAAGAAGTACTACAGCATCTTAAGACAATTGTCCCGCAAAGGACGCCAAGTCAATTAGCAACTTCCATGAAAAGACTACAAACTTATAGCTCTATCAAGAGGTCGAAGAGCAATATGTGATTTGAGAGCATAAATGGTTAAATTGTGGACAAGTCTTTCTTAAAGACAACTTCGATCCGACATCGCTAAGTATCAAATCGGTTCTATTCGTGGAATCTCTTGTAGACGGTGAAATGGTGACACCTAATACATATACACAAAAGTCGGAGAGCCATAATTTTAGCTAAGCGTTTGGAAAACCCAAATTAAGAAGTATAACTGTACAAAAGAAAGTGCATTACGGCTTTCGGTTTCTAGTTCTGGTTTTTGGACTTTTCGGACCTTACTTTTCTATGGGATCTATACTATATAGATGTCTGATTTCGACCAAACTTGGTGAAATCATGGAAAAGCATAATACTCTGTTAATTACGAAATTTGGAGGCGATCCCATTTAAAACAAAAAAGTTTTTCTCACTAGAACTTCTTTTTCGACCGATCATTCATACTGAGCTTATGCTATAGTCATCCGTTTCGCAAAGCTTTGTAGAATTGTGTAGAAGTATTTAAAATAGGTGTATGCCAATGATAAAGACATTTTCATTAAAAACAAAAAAGTTTTTCTCCTAGAACTAGTTTTTCGACCATGGCATCGCTATATGCTATAGTCATCCGATTTCGACCAAACTTTGTAGAATTGTGTAAAAGTATATAAAATAAGTGTATGCCAATGATAAGGACGTTTTCATTAAAAACAAAAAAGTTTTTCTCACTAGAACTTGTTTTTCGACCGATCGTTCCTATGGCAGCTATATGCTATAGTCATCCGATTTCGACCAAACTTAGTGAAATCATGCGAAAGGATAGTAAACTAAGAAATACGAACTTTGGAGGCGTTTCCATTAAAAACAAAGAAAGTTTTTCTCACTAAGTCTAGTTTTTCGATCGATCGTTCCTATGACAGCTATATGCTATAGTCATCCGATCCGGCCGGTTCCGACAAATGTGCAGCGTATTTGTACCAAAAAACTTCGTGCAAAGTTTGGTGAGGATAGCTTTAAAACTGACGGAGGAGATAGCATAGAAACAGACAGACGGACAAGGCTATGTGAACTCAGCTCGTCATGCTGATCAAGAATATATATATTTTATGTGGTCGGATATGCTTCCTTCAATGCGTTGCAAGCATCCGCACAATTTTGTGATGTTGTGTGCTCCTCGAGCCAGGTTAAAACTTGCTACAACATTGAAATAAATTTAAGACAAAAACGAAACTAATAAAAGGTTCATGTAACAACACATGTAACATGTAACAACACAGAGTGGCCGGGTGGCTCAGCGGCTAGTGTGCGCGACCGCTGTGCAAGAGGTCGTGGGTTCGATCCCGCCTCGGAACATCTAATGAAAAGCTTTTTCTTTGAATAAACTTTACACCCGGTCACCCCTCTCTGCTGTTGGCGCCAGCTGTGTAGTAATTAGCCATGAAAAGCTTCTCAAGCCGCCGTTCGGATTCGGCGAAAATTAGAAGCGCACAAGCCAAGAGATTGAGAGAAGCTCGGCTTTGGCCCTTTGGGGCTGTGTCAACGTGACAAGCCTTGGGGCTGTGTCAACTAGACAAGCCATTTTACTTTACTTTATAGCACATATGCTATTTGAATGTTTGCATTCAAATTTAACGGACATTTCTAGGCTCGCTAGAAACCTTCAAGCTTTCTCACTTAGAAACTTTAGCCTCAAAGCTTAAGCATTATCATCAAAAATTTGGCTTTCTGTATTGAGTGTCAGAATTTGCTGTCATTTCTTTGTGCAGTTCCCAACTGTTTAAAGCTCTGATTGCATGGAAAGACTTCATCAATCAAGAGTCATTTGCAAACGCCTAC
Source organism: Lordiphosa collinella (assembly GCA_018904265.1). Taxonomy (NCBI): domain Eukaryota; kingdom Metazoa; phylum Arthropoda; class Insecta; order Diptera; family Drosophilidae; genus Lordiphosa; species Lordiphosa collinella. Next base: position 119,473 of record JAEIFV010000742.1, read on the forward strand.
TGAAGATTGATAGTATAGGCATCCTGCTCGTTTGGTGTATCAATGCACAAGTTGTTCACAGTTGTGAACAAACGCAACTTTCTGGACCTTGAGCCAGCTAAACTCATTACCCAAAAAAGGAAAAGCAATTGATTTTAAATAGTTGTTTTGATTGGCAAGTGAAGTGTGAAGCTCCTGATTCAAGAGTGAACGATCTTACACTTGATTTTGTTGAGCTCTTGGTACATAAACGAATATTCTTGGTTTCTTTATGCAAGAATGAGCAATCTTCGATTTGAATACGTTTAGCACTTGATTCTAAAAATTTTCTAATTGATTTGCGAATATTTCGTACTTGGTTTAAGTATTGAAGTTCTTAGATCAAGAAAAACGGGATTAAAACTTTTTAATTGGAACAAGAATTTTCATTCTTATCAAATTTCTGAAATCAAACATGAACCAAGCTTGAAATTTTTTCACTGAGTTTAGATAGTTACTAGTTGGTCCTGATATATAGCGTATAAGCAAAATCAAGGCTCACTTTAAAACTGTTTTGCAAACTGATCCTTAGACCTTTCAAAGATATTTCAAACATCCTTTAAAGCGCGCAGTGCACACTCAAAACAAAATCAGGAACTTTGTACTTGAATTACGTTAAAACGGTTTCAAAGTACGGTAAGTTCAAAATAACTTGATTCATGTACAAACTTTTTATTTCAAATACGAATTCTTGATTAAAAATGTTGCAGCATATATTCGGGGGTGTCCCAGAAATCTCTAAAGATTTTCGTATAATCGGTTTCATTTCGAACTGCAACTGCTTGCCTTAACATGCGAAGTGTCCCCAAAATGCAAGGCTACTAGATTAGATGTCTAAAGTTGAGAGATTTGAAACCGATTGCACAGTACCAAGTAGATTTCAAGCGTACGGTTTTCCTTTCCTATTATCTTGTAGGTGACATTATTCTTAACCCTTTACATATAAAGTCCACATAGTTTAGTTCAAAATCCCAAGGATTTCTGGAAATAAATAAGTATATCTCTGATTGAATTTAAGAAGTCTGATGATACTTTTAAGTGGCATTGAATATGCTCAAAGACTGACATCGTTGAACCCTCAAAAAAGTAAATAGTTTTAGTATTCAGTTCAACCCTAATACTATATAAAACAGATACATCAAACAAGTAAAATACATAAGATCTCTGATTGACTTAAAAGGCTAGATTTTGGTGCAATGAATTGATCAAAGACTCAAATCTTCGACTCACTCCAAAAGGAAAAGTTTTAGTATTAGTTGGGAATTATTACCTGCGCGAGTTTTTTACATTTATCTTTGCTTACTTTTTGGTACATTGTAAATCAGTTTTTTACTCAAGCAACGTTTTTGACCGTTTTTTGACCTTTCGAATGTTTCTCACATTTAGCGGTCTTCTTAAGTACGAGCAACTTTTTTTTGACTTTTTTTTTTTGCATTTATTTATAGCTTGGATATTCAAAAAATATCCCCCCAAAAGGATTTTCGAAAACTCGAATTAGTTTAGGAGATATAGTCCTTTTAGTGACCCAATGTGACCTAAATTCCCAAGCAACTGCAAACTTAAGGGGGTCTTCTCATTGAGCAACTTTTTTTTAAACCCTCGTATTTCGACCTATGCGTTAAGTTTTCTCCGGTTCTACCGGACCGATTTTGATGAAACAAAGTGAATTCGACGGAGAATTGTCAGCTGTTTAAAACTGCATTTAAACATTTTTTGATTTTTTTTCCAAAAAAATTACTTCAAACTTTAAACGTGTTTATCTCGAAACCACGTTTTTCGAACTGGCGGCCATGATATCTCCAGTTCAACTGAACCGATTTTCATGAAACAAAGTGGAATCGACGCAGAATTGTCACCATTCTCGGCTGAACCTCGACCATAATTTTAAAAAATTGTTTACTATTTTTTTTTACACTAAACTGCAAAAAAAAAGCCCGAAATTGAAATTTTTTTGAATGGCCGTCATTTTGTCAAAAAAAAATAACAAAATTAAGTTTGAGGTTCAGCCGAGAATTACATCTATACGATTATAACCCCGTTTGTTTTTCATTTCGGACGCTCCGGAGACCCGGAATCGTGGCCGCCGTGACGACACCTTTTTTTTTCACCACCAACTTTGAAGTCTCATTACTTTTTGAACAGCCCTCGTATCGAGGCAAAAAAAATTTTTTATTTACTTTGAATCTTTTGTAATACAAAAATAAAAAAGTTTTCAATTATTCTTTTGCGTTTTCAAATAAGAATTTTTTTAAAAGGGGCCAAAAACGGGTTTTGAATGAGAAGACCCCCTTAATTTAAGAACTTCCACAAACAAAATATACTTGAAATTTAAAGTAAAATTGCTCTTAAAACTATTCACTACTCAACACACACTAACCATTCACAACTCTCCACACAATTTCGCCCATTTATTGTAGTCTAATTAAAAGTCACGCACTCTAAGTGAGAAAATTAAAATAAAAGACAAAAATCAAAGACAACGCGACGTATTAGTAATGTGTATGGGAGACAGGCACACCAAAAACAGCAGCAACAACACTTATGTCTGGGATATTTTTAAATTGCGTCAAACACCCAAAAGAAACCGACAGTCAGACAGATAAAAAACGCGACGAAAATGCGACAAATTTTCTCATTTTCATTTCGTTTGTTTTTCCTTACCAACTGAGGGGTGTACCTAAAATTGTGTAAATGTGTGCCGCACATTATGTGGTCTAGTGTTCACGCTTCATTAAAGAAACTGCAACATTCTTCCCACTATGTTGCTTCTGATATGCGCCACTTTTAGGCCCGAAACAAAAAACAAATGCCAAAACCAAACTATTTACGCATTTACCATACAATTAGTTTTTTTATTTTTGCATGCGATAAGCTTTATCTTTGCGATTTTTTGATGTTTTTGCCCCTGAATCCAGCAATCAACCACGGAACGCCTCAAAGTGCAAAAGAATATTGCCAAAAAAATTATATTTTATGACCGAAATTCAATTTCAATTACTTAGCAGGCAGCTATTAAAAATTGCTAGTAAATACAATTTATTAAGCCAAAAGGAAATATTATTTTATTTATTAGATTTTCTACTTAGAGGAACTAGCGTCAAGGCGAATTTGTGAAGTGGGCGGTAAAAATACAATATTTTATCTTTTTTTTTTGAGTTTTTGTCTCTGGGGAAGCGTGTCGAGGTTAAAGAGAGGGAATTAATTTGATTAATTGGATAGAAAACTGCTAAGGAGGAATGGAATAGAAACTTAACAAAATTATTTATTATAGTGGAAGGCTAAAGATACTTTGCGGCTCATGTTTTTATAATTAATTACACAAAAGAGTTTGTCCTAACTTACTGATCGGCAATCTACGCGAAGCTTAAATTTGGTTTTGTGACGAATGTGGGTTGAAAATTCCTTTCAGATGTTTGTGAAATGGTCCATAAATCCGATTGCAATGAAATGGTTGAAGAAATTTGCGAAAACGGTCTAAAAACCGCGAAAATTGCATAACATAGGGTTTTGGAATAACTTCGGTTTGACGCTTACCCGGAAAGGGTTCCAAGTAGAATGAAATCAATAAACAGCGAAATTTGTCAATTGTAATGAAACTTTTGGGAATGGTTGGACTTTTGCCCCCGAATGTTTCTAAATTGAAGAAATGGGCGGGAAATAGTCAAAAAACCGCGAAATTTTATTAACTACAAGGTGGGCCAAAAGAAGTCACCCTATTGGAAGATGCTCTTATTTTTACAAATAGCCGCCAAAGTCAGATCTGTTTTGACATTTGTGGACTAGAGAGATGTAGAATACAAGTGAACAAGCCATGGATCGATATACTCCCCAAGAACGCGGAATAATCGTGAATAATCGATTTTTCGACCAAAATCATAATGAGCGATGAGGCTCATTTCCACCTCATTTTCGCCCGATTTAACCGTTTCAGACTTTTTTCTGGGGTTTTTTGAAATCCCGTGTTTACGTAACCAAGCCCGAGACCTTGGAAGCCCTCAAGGACAACATTCGACACGAGTGCGAGAATCTAAATTCTAAAGGTTAAAATAAATATAATATACAGAATATTCGTTTTTTATTTAGAAAAAGAATGAAAGCCAAACAACATCGGATGACTTCTTTTGACCCACCTTGTACGTCAACATCTATATTAAAAGCAGCAGCAGTCTTCGCCTGTGAACTGTCAGTCTAACAGCTGTCTCTACATGCCAGCAACGTCATACCTGCTTGAGAATTTCAAAGCAACATGAGTGCTAAAATCGATGGCGGTCTCCGCTTGGTAGTTTCTCCAATCACACATCAAAGCTGTACTCTCAAATGTGCTTGATCTCCTCCCCTAGTTTCTTCAGCTCACTCCCCTCGCCTAAAAACACCAAACTGAGAACTAATTAAGCTTAACAGCTATCTCTCCATGCCAGCAACGCCATAACTGCTTGGGAATTTCAAAGCCGCTAGAGTGCAAAATCGATGGCGCTCCTCTCTTACTTTCTTTAACTTACTCCTCTAGCCTAAAAACCCAAACTCAGAACGAATTAAGCTCGATTCAAAAACGAATTTTCTAAAAATTCAAGAACGAAAAGCAAACTGTTTGGGAAAACTTAAAATATCAAACTCCATATTACCAAACTATACAACAAAATTTAAACAATATAAACTCCTTTTAAAGTCAAGACTTGGCAACATTTTTGAACTGGTTCAGACTAGAACAAAGACAAAAATATATAAACTTAAGGCTTAGCTTGAAACCACCTTTGAACCGGTACAAACTGATTCGCAGGCTTAATTATTTGTAATTTGGGGTTTCTGATATATGCAAAATGGGTTTTATATATACAAATGATATACAGCCGTTGGTACTCAACAGTATAATTATTTGATAACCAAAAAACAATTGATCATTTTGCTTTGAGTTACATCTTTGTAAGTAGTTTATGCAGCCGCAGCGGCAAGTGAGTGAATTGCTTGCGGCTTTCTGCCCATTGCCCTCGCTTGTCTCGTGTTCTCGTGCACTAAATATTTAAAATAGCTGCATCTTGAGAGGATTCTTCTGACTGCCTGCCTGCCGGCAACCCAATTGCTTCCGGTTCAAATCGATTACACAAAAGCGCTTCTCTATTTTCTCTTTCCCAGTGCTTTCCCTGCTTGAAAAACAAATATATATATTTTCTAGTTATTTTTTTCCCTCCTCTTCTCTATACAAATGAAGTGCACATCGATTAGTGCATTGTTTGAGTTATGTTTCGGTATCTTTTTCATTTCCATTTTTCTGGTTGTTTTCCCAAAGAAAATTAATTGTTTTGTAAACACGTGAGTTTTTTTGGAGCAATGACAACTCGGCATTGAAATGCCACGGAACAGAAAACAGAGCAGAGAAGAAAATAATGTGAATGCATTTTCAATATATCCTGGTGTTTGCATTCAAGGCAGTTGTGGCAATCTTAAATATATATCACATTTTCATTCAATCTAGTGACAAGTGTCAACAAGTGAGACAAAGACAAGTTGGACACAAAAAACAATAGCAGAAAAACTAACATAAGTTCTCAACTTTTAAATATAAATTCGTTTGAACTAGAACTTTGATGTCTTAAAAAACAAGTTCCATTTTTTTTGTTTTAGCCTTGAGACAATTGCAAAATTGTTTGGTGGTTGTGAAAACAAATTTAACCACAAAATATTAAGCAATTTATGCACACAAAAATGTAACCACCAAAATTGTATAATATTCACATAAAACACATTTGCATGTAAAGTTCTGTGAGTTTGTTTGGTTAGCATTAAGGAAATTAAACGAAAGTCATAAATATTTACAATTTCTACAAAACAAAACTTCACTAAATTATGGAATCAAATAAACTCTTTTAAATTTTTAAAGTCAACTTTTTCTCACCCATGACTTTTAAGCCTTTCACCCAAAGAACCAAAAGCAAATACAAAACAACAAACATCTGCAAAATGTGTGCCAAGAGTCAGGCGCAGTTTGGAATTCGGTTTTTTTTATGCTGCCTGCTGGTAAAGGGCATCCAAAGACCTGACCGCAACACATAAAATCGAACCACCAAAACACCTAAAACTACCAAAAAAGACAATGGCGACAGATGTGCCAAGTTATGGTATAAAAAAACCAACAAAGCATAATAAATAAATATGCAGATTGTCTTTAGCATAACACCTTAGGAGAAGGCAATAAAAAATTTTTAATATATTTATGTGATTTTATGAATAAAATGCTTAGACAGTGCCATTCATAAACATATTACGATGAGCATTAAAACAAAAATTTTATCATCAGTTGATCAGCCTAAGTTAATTAGTTTGATTGCTGAAGAATATTCCAAAGTGAGCTGCTAGTTCCGTTATGAGTTCATTGGAATTCACTTAACCCAAATTTAAGCGGCAAAACTTTGATCAGAATAAATTCAAATTAAGTTTGTCAACAGTTTGGCAAAAGGTTGAAATTTAAGAAATGAAATAAAGGTAACTCAAGTTTCGAAAGAGAATGAAATGATGATGAAGCATTTCCTTTTTTAGACACATTGTTGCTGACACAATTTTGAATAACTCTTCTGGCGCCAAAGGGGAATAGTTGATATAACAATAGAAATATATTTGGATCTTTGCCATTTAATATAATGGGGATTGATTTTGCATCAGTGTAAGCATGACCATTCTATGATTTATTAATTATACAAACGAATTTTTGAAAAGCTTCAGAAAGTATTTCCCACAGTCAGACGAACATGGCTATATGGACTGCACTGTGGACACTGATCAAGAATTTAAATTCTTTATGTAGTCGGAGATAATTCCTTCTATGCCTTACAAACAACCCGCTGCATGGGTATACAAAAGAAACGGCTAAGAAACCTTCTTCAGTGATCCAAAAATATATCCATTTGGACTGGACTTTTCTTTCTTCTTCTTCTTCTTTGGCCTTGATGATAGCACCACAACCGTTTTACGGTCTCTGCCGCTGCAACTAGTACCCGCCACTCGCCTCTGTCCCGAGCGACATCCCACCAGAAGAGCATACCCAGCTTCAAAATATCTCGCTGAGCCGCTTCGGTCGACCACCCTCGGGCGTGCCTCCTAACTCGTTCACTTGCCGACTGTACACCCGTTTTGCTGGAGCGTTATCATCCATACGGGAATCATGTCCTATCCAATGCAGACGCTGTTATTTTATGCGCTGGACAAGCTTAGTATCCTCATACTGCTCGTACAGTTCGTGATTCATTCGGATGCGGATATCCACTGGATGATTTCCCGTATCCATTTGATCTGGATATGTCTTTAATATCCTTTTATCATCCAACGGAGCTGAAAAATCATCCAAGGGATGATCATTATTCATATCCTTTGGATGATTTTTCAGTTCCATTGGATGATAAAAGGATATTAAAGACATATCCAGTTCAAATGGATACGGGAAATCATCCAATGGATATTTTTGCATTTCCATTTTTTCTCTGTGTGCCTAAGTTTGCAATATTGAGAGCAGACAAGTTTACCACAATGAAACCCATTTTTTGATCGATGGTTCCCAGGCAGTTGCAAGCATAGAGAAAATCAAAACCATCAAAACGTCTCGATGAGCGTATCTGAACCCAGTTTCATGTTTGAACCAGAAAACATGTTGGTATCTAAATTGGAACAAAAGTTTCTTCCTATATGGCGGCTTGATATTTACTTTATAAGATATCCGTGTCAGGATATATGGCAGTCTATTTGCGTCATAGTCAAATATGACTCGTTGGATATATTTTAAGTGCAGATTGAGACCTTATAAGTATGCCTCTTCTACTCCAGTTTCTAGCCATATGGTATAATTCGGTGTGTAGTCTGGTAATCGTAGGATCCTTTTTATGAAAAATCTTTGCAATATATTAGTTTAGTTTAGTTTAGTTTATTTTATTTAATATCCCAATGACACAAACTTAGCATCATATCCCCAAACTTGCATTCTGCATACATTTGCATTGCCCTCGCTGTGGCTTGGCAGAGGCTCCACCTGCTACTCAAATTTATATTCGCCTTATCATGGAATGTTCTCCAAGTCGAATTGATGGCTACCTTTGCTTCTCCATTTCAGATTTTAGTGTGTGCTCCAAAATACATTCGTGGTGTTAGGATTACACCTAGATATTTATACTCCGAAGTGATTTTTATAAGGTTGGATTTGTAGAACCATTGTTCTGATGCAGAAATTTTGCCCCCATTCCTAAAAGCCATTATTTCGGATTTCGACATGTTCACTTCCATACCCCATAAATTACAATATTTCTCCAAGCGAGCAATCATTTTATGCAGAACATGTAGAACATGTATCGTCTGATAAAATGACAATGTCATCAGCGTATAGCTGAAGTCTTACGTTAACATCCCCGATGTACAGTCATCCTTCCAATTGATCATGAAGATCATTTAAGTATCATTCTTAGTCTACACAAAGCTTTCCATATTTTTATAAATTTGTTGGAGAAATTTCGCGATTTTGGTTGATATCCCCATGGTTTCTAAAGCAGTAATTGCCTATGAACTCGGTCAAATGCTACTTTGAAATCCACGAAGAAGCAATATACTTTTTTCCTTTCATCGAGGATTTCATTGTAGACAGAATCCAACTTATGGATATAATTATCTGATGCGTTTTTGAAAAATTCATATGGAATCCTATCTTGTTCTGTAACTTTTTCTGGTCTTGTTTTATGCAGCATGGTAAATATATCTTCTGATGTGATTGGCTTATCAAGCTCAAAATGTATTATTTTATAACAAGCGTAATGAATAGGTGCAATGTTCGGCGACGGGTTCAGCAAAGTTTCGAAGTAGCTCTTAAAATCTTGTGCGTTAATATGTGTCCGAGGTTGAGCATTTGGTCACTGTTTTGGCCAATGTTCCGGTCACTGGTTTAGTCACGGTTTTGTTCACAGTTTTGGTAACAGTTTTCGTCACTGTTTTGATAGCTGATTTGGTCACTGTTTTAGTGATTGTTTTGGTCACAGTTTTGGTCACGGTTTTAGTTACTGTTTTGGTCAATGTTTAAGGCACCGTTTTGGCCACTGTTTTAGTCACTGTTTCAGTTAGTGTTTTGGTCACTGCTTTGGTCACAGTTTGGTCAATGTTTTGGTCACTGTTATAGTTACAGTTTTGGTCACTGCTGTAGTCACTGTTTTAGTCACTGTTTTGGTAACTGATTTGGACACTGTTTTAGTCACTATTTTAGTCACTGTTTGGTCACCACCACTACCCCCCTTCCACTTGCAAAGACCAAATCTGCTGACTTTGCAAAGTCAAAAGCGTAGCCAATAAAATCTGTTGCAAAGACAAAATTTTCCCGTTTTAGTTCCCCAGTCGAACGTTCGTTTAAGAGATTTGCTCTAATAAAAAAAAACTGTTAACGGATTCCCCATTGTCAACAGACCCACACTGGGAAACTGGTAAAGCATTAAGTTAAAATTTTTTAACAAATTTAAGCAACAAATTCATTGAATTTTTTTTCGTTTTGTTCACTCCACTAAGTGAATTTCTTGTCAACAGTGGCCGGCATATCGTTTGATGAATCGAACACAATCATCTTGTTGTAGTCCCTCTTTCTCCGTGTCTAACCCCTAGCCTCTAGGTTGACAAAAAAGTCAACGCCAAGTCAAATGCAAATTTGAGTGAGTGCTGAAATCGAGACCTGCCTTTCTTGTGCCTGTGCCTAGTCATTGAACTGTGGTTGTGTGTGTGTGTGTGTCTGTTAATGCTATGCATTGCGCCAAACAAAACTGATTAGCGAGCGTTTTTAACAGCGCCAAATTTATGCGTTTCAAATGCGTTTGACATTTGGTTTGCTTGTTGTTGACAGTTGAGGTTTTTGTTTGCTGTTTGTTTTTGGGAAAGTATCTGCTTCCCCGTTCAGCAAATTGCAATAAATCTAATCCAAACTGCGCAACTTAATTAGTTCACGTCAGAGCTACTTCTGGACATTTATCACCTGATGAACATTTTACATGTTGAAAAGAAAATGCTAATTTTCATGGAGCTTCGTTTTTGTCTAGTTTTTTTTTTTATATGCAAATAAATTGAATATAACTGGCTAATAAATTTGTTAATTAGACTACGATATTTAAATGAATATGCTGTTATATTAGCATAAAAAATGTATTTTATGTGATGTATATATGAGATAAAAACAATAATAGAAACCGGCTTTAATTTGGTTTGAAAGCGAAGGTTTTGTGGTATTTGTATAGAATTTTATAGAGGGTGTCTCAAATTTTTTGGTAATATGAGTTGCAAGATGGAAAAAGCACGATAGATGCACGAAATGGAATGAAGCACGACCTGGCGTTTTAGGCGCGTTTTAAATCGCTCACAATATCAGAATCTTTATCTCTTTCCACATTGCATAAGTAAGTGACAGCGACGCTGACTGCGCTTTATCAACATTAGCAGCAAGCAATTAACATTTTGATGGCTGAAATTTGGCAAAAAAAACAAACATATACACGACGGACACGGAGTGGACAGAAGTATTCTGCTGGCTTATGTGTTGTCGCCAATTGAATTTGTTGTAATTAAAAACGGGGTGCACTTAAATGTGGCATAAAAAATGCGTGTGCGCTTCTCCTGAACACGTGCCAAAAAGGCAGCCGGCAGGCTAAGTGCAGCGTGCAGCGACAAACGTCACTCAGTCGCCCTGTGCGTAGCACTTGGTTGCAGTTAGTGCGTGATTATTTTCAAATTCGACACAGTTTTCTGCGCGAATTGTTTTTGTTGGCCAAATATTATTTATAGCCATTCGTCGTCGTCGTTGTAGTGAAAGTCATTTTCGATGTTTTTCACCGAGTTTTCCTTCTTTATCTCTTTTTTTACTTTGCGTAACTCCTGTTTCCCTTTATGTAAGCTTTTGTTTGCTTGTGCGTCCGTCCGTCTGTCTGTCTCCGCTTGATAGTCGATGAGATGATACAAAAATAAACTGTGCCAGTTTGATGCTCTGGTGCGTTGTCTTTATATAGACGCTACACTAATTAAAATGTCAAAAATTGCGTTAAGAACTCTTAGATGAAGAATTTATTTACTCATTTCGCCTAATCCCAATGGCCGCTGCAAATGTTCGCAATGGAATTTTCAAAGCCAATTCAAAAATGCCATAACTTAGGCCAGGGTAAAGAATACAGACAGAAAGAGGGAGAAACAGAGACAGAGACAGATAAGAAAGAGTGAAAATTGGCAAATGGTCATTTGACAGACAGATATGATAATGAATGTCAGGTGTTTGCATATACATAAAGATTTTAAGGTAATCAATTTTTAACGAGCAGTGAATCATTGCTTCACATTCACTTAATGATCATTTATATTTAGCAGGGGTCGGACTAAAATTGGTACTCAACAAGGACACAAACTCAAAGGCAATCGATAGTCGTCACCATCGATAGTCAACGATAGCCTTTTCCAAACCATCGATAGCTATCGATAGTTTTCGATAGTATGTTATTTTATACAAATTTGCCTATAAATACAAAAATGCACAGCTTTAAATTAAACGAAAGCGTAAGTTAAAGCCGGCCCTTTCCGACTTCGATATACCCGCTACTCAGCAAAATTAATGTTTAATAGCTTTTCCATATGTTAAATTACAGAGCATTAACATTATTGCGAACAGATAAACATTAATTTTTGAACGTTTTTTAGAACCTTTATAACTCTGCAATTTATTATTTGATCATTATGATCTGGGAATGTAAATATTGGGCACCACAATTCACTGATAAATATGAGCTCGATATCTTAAAAATTGTAGGAGTTATTCAACATTTTTAATTGTGGGGGCGGTATTCCAAGTCTGTGAGGGAGGGCATTTACTTGAAACTTCGACCGCGATTTTTCGAAACATGGATGCATATGACTATCTTTGCTTTCTTCTAAGTTAGTATAAGCTATACTTACCTAAACAAACACAATTTGGGATTATGAAGTCAGATGAATCTATCATTTCCGGAAACCAGCTTTAAATGGTTGAATATTCAATATTTTAGGATGAAAATTTGAACAGAATCCATTTAGTTTTGCGCATTCTTATGTTAAAAGTTTAAACTACTTGATTTTTACTAGTTTACAAGCGGCAAAATAAGTTTTGTTTAATTTTTTCCTTACTGAAAATTGCACACATAAAGTCTAGCGTTTTTCCAAAAACTGATAAATCTGAAGCAATGGTTCTAAAACCCCCACATTGGTGTAGGAATACAGAATTCAACTACCCTTTAAGAAATTGTGTTTATCTTTTAATCAATAAACCAAAACTGAAAATTTACACTATTTTCTAGAGTTATTATTCTTTGCATTTTCTCGAAAACGGCACCATCAATTTTTTTTTAACTGCTTTTTGGACTCAGCGGGCGGATTAAATGACTCAAATGGTCGGGATCAAAAATTCGACCATCCATTTAATGGAAAGAAAATGTTCGAAGCTTTCAAAATAATGCTTTAGTCAAAAATTTCATAATTATATTTCATATTATAATGATTTAAAAAGTAAAACTACAATTTACTCGAATGTGTGAATCTATCGAAAACTATCGATAATGTTGGGCTGCTATAGATGGCGACTTGATAATGTCAAACCATCCATAGGGACCATATGATCGATAGTTCTCCACCTCTAAATGAAAACCACCTATCGAATAGCCATGAATCGATGGCAGACGATTCACACATGTTTAGTACTAAGCCTCCCATTTTCACCTCTAATCATTTCAAAAAAAAGGGGGTGAGTCTTTTAGAAAAAGAGCAAGTTATATAGCAGAGGTGTAGGAACACCTCTTCTGTCAGTGTCCAGCTCTCAGCAGAAGTCGACTAAACGATCTGACAGACATCTCTGAAAAGGATGTTAACACTTTGCTCAAGTTCGTGCTACTATCTAAATGATTTAACGGGGACGACCCTCCCACTAAGACCACATCGTAGAAAGAGTTATATGGTCACACAATTGGCCTAAGTGAGTGTATAAGTGTTCTTTACAAACGCTAAATATCTTTCAGAATATTAAAATATCATCCCATAGAGGAAACGGAATACTCACACAAATCAATAAAAAACTTATAAGGAAGAAATGAAGTCTGATGATTGGAATATTTGGGGGTGTCCTGGAAATCTCTAGAGATTTTGGCTTCGGTTGGCTTGCAAATCGCTCGAGAATCCTTCGGTGTCCCAGAGAGAGACTTCGTTTTCTTCGAAAATCTAGTTCGAGGTCTAGCGTAGGTTCGTGAAGTCGCTTTTGGTTGGTTTGCCAAAATCTCTTAACAAAATACGAGAGGTTTGAAACCAACCGAAAGAGATTTCTAGAACACCAAGAATGGGGTATGGGTTGGAATTTGGCTGGAAGAGATTTCTGGGACACCGCCGATTAAGAGGTCTTTAAGCCATTGCAGTAGATTTACGAGATTACGTGTTTTAAAATGGTTTACAAGTCATCCTTAAGAGCTGCATTAATCCTGCATCACTATAGATCAATGCGGTCTCCCTTGTAGGAGGTCCATCGGCGAAACTTAGCGGAGTGGAGTCAAAAGCTCTTTTTTTGCATTTTCTCCTTGCATAACTTTTTCTCCAAACATTTTTGTTTAATATACGTGCTGTGCAATGAGCAAAATCGGTTACTCTTAATTTGTTGCTGTCTTTGATGTGTGCTGTCCGCGATGAAAATATGTTATATGGAAACGAGTTTGGGTCTGAATATAACATTTTGGTAGTAGGTTTGTAGAGCTCATTTAAGCGTACTGTATACCTTCTGGTGTCATTTTTTAAAGGTTTACAAAAAATTTAATTAAATTACCAAAATTCAGTAATTCTTTCCCGAGTTAGATTGTTTCCTAATAGATCTTAAAACCATTACCAACTTATAGTAAACGTGGCAGAAATGTTTAACTCATTATCAGTTATCTCCACCTTAAACCTTTTAAAAATTCTCTAAGCTTTAAATGTAAAACAAATCATAAACACTTAAAAATGTACCATTACTAAATTAATCATTTTGTCTACTCTTTACAGGCTCTTTCCCATGTGCAACATGTTGCCCTTGTCAGCCTAAGCAGTCTGATTATCAACAACATAAACAACTCTGGGCTATTGCTTCATTCCCTCCATTTACATCAGTCAACTGAAATATACAAAAGTTTTGACATGATCAGAAAATTATTGACGTTGATAAGATGCAATATCAGCGGGGAAGACGAAGAAGAAGATCCGCAACAATATTTAAAATTGAAAAGTGTTAAACAAGTCTACGATATGATAACCTAATTTTCGCCCAGCGAGCGAGGGAAACAAAAAGTGACTCAAACAAATAATAATAAAACAAAAAAAAAAAACTACAGAAAGAAACCCAAAAAACCGAAACGAAAGTAAAAGATTTCTTCAAACGGGGCGTTCATATGTTTCAACGATATTCAAGGGCGTGGCTAACCGAGGGGGCCGAACCCAACAACAGACGAAACACCGTATAAAACAACAACAAACTCTCTTGTGAAACTTAAACTGTAATCTTTGATGCGAAGAAACCAGCGTTTGGACTGGAGGACCCTGGCCCTGCTGGGCGTCCTCCTTGCGTTTATCATAGACTGGCGCGGATTAGTGTTCGCCATGTCCGTTCTAACCACCACGATGTCGAACCAATATAATTCTATTAACACAACTACAAATTATCCGCTTAACTTTAGTAATAGTTATCAACAAAGTGATCATAGTCGTAGTAGTGCAGAAGCAGAATCTAGTTTAGATCAACAACAAAATCAAAGTATTAGTGCTGAATTTAATCAGAGTTTAAAAACAACTGCCATACCAGCCAACACATCACAGGAAGATCCGGATCCGTTGGGCTTTGTCATCTCAGTTGCACGTAAAGAACATTTAGCCATACTCTCACGCACGGAGCGCAGCATACGACATCAGCAGCAGCAGCAGCAGCATCAGCAGCAAAAGCAGCAGAGGAAGCATCACCATCAACAATTGGCTGATAATAACAATTTCATTGGTTCGAAATCGAAAAGACTGAATAACTCTAGAAATAATTTACACATAAATACTAGCAGTAGCAACAACAATAACCAGGAGCAACAACAGCCAATTAACAATTTGGATCGCAACGAACGTTCCACTGTCTCCGAATCCCATCTGGCTATCCATCCATCGCGCAAAATACAATTGTATATTAAGAATCGCATACTGCAACTGCTGCCCGATGGCACTGTCAATGGTACAGAGAATGAACAGAGTGAATACAGTGAGTACTGCTATAATTACATTTCTTTTAAAACAATTCTTCAAATCAGGAATTCTTTTTCTTTAAAATCTTCATTATAATATAAGTAGTTAAAAATATCTCTGGATCATATATTCCATTCGAATAGATTTAGGTTTTGCCATTCTGCTTTAAAGATTTAAGAAATTGTTCTCTTGCTGCATTTATCTTTGAAATTGTTGCTTGCACTTAGAAAAATGTTATATTTCCAAATCTTCTAGGATCTTAAAGCGAATTTCTCTAAAACGGGCACACTTAAAACTTGTTGGTCTTGATTTAAAGACCAGCAGACAAAAGAAATTGAAAAATTGAAAAGTTGGTTGACTAAAAACCAATTTGTTTTGGACTAGTTTACTTAACACCTTTTTAACAAAATTGCGCCAACTTTTCAAATTCAAGTCAATAGGCTATTAGTGATGACACTATTTTTGCCTGAGAGGAACGATAAACGATACAACCAGTATATAACATAAAACTACCAAATCCACTCGGGGCGAATGTCATAATTTTTAATTGCCTATTTTCACTAAAATCACATATTGGGAAATGTACATATTTATTTCTGAGCGTTTTCATATGACATTCACATATTTTAAAGTTTTACAGTTGATGTTCCTCAGGCACCCTGAATTCTCGCTTGAGGCATAATAGCTGATAGTCACGAGAAGGCCAGGGCTCTTTGGTGGAGGCGTGCGACTCGTTTTGGATCTCTAAAACAAACTCTTTCCAGTATTCTTCCTCCAAAATGAATTTTTCTGAAATATTTTAAATGTTCCTTTAACATTCGTGAATGATTTTTTAATATTTGAGTAACTTTTGTCAATTGTTTTCATTTTGATGGGGCACTGCCTTAAACACCTTGCGTCTTCACATCAGCAGTGTATAAATAAAATCTAATTCTTATATTTGCGTGTTAAATTTTACATTTTTTGGGAATATGTTTCTATTCGAGCTTTCCGAAGCCAGCTTTCCTTAGTTTGGCCTCCATCCTTGCAAATAAGAGGGTGTTCCGATGGATTAATCTTAGGGAGACCAAATTTTCCTACCACAGATCCATGAGCATGGCTTCATGGTAGTCTTTCCACGACACTGACTTACGGCTTTATTTATTTACAGTGAAATGAATTCAAAGTTAAGCTTTCCTTCAAAGTATTGCTATCAATATTGAGTTTTTGCGATATCGATAGCATCATTTTCTCATTTCAAGAAATTATTTATCATTTTTTTGGTGAAATTAGGCTATAAGGATAGTTTCGGTGCCGCATTGCATTCTGAGAGCGGCGACCAATGTTACTATGACCTCTTTTTGGCATCGTAGAAATATTGAACTAAAACACACGGTCCATTTGCAAAATTGTTCAAAGATTGGAAAATCTATTTCTACGAACTCAGCAAAGTTACACTCAGGGAAAAATACACTGATATCTTATTATTTACACTTTGATTTTACTATTTTCACCAATAATTTAGCGTTAAATATGGAATTCGCATATCTATAGAGTGTACACTTTTAATTTAATATTGGAAATAGTTAAATTAAATATATAAAATAGTAAATTTTTTTTTCTTTTGTAATGAGTCTAAAAGCGGAAGAATTCTATTAGATTTGATTCTGAAAAACTAAGAATTATATAAATTAAATTAATAAATGTTAGACTTACTCTGTCAGGGACTCAAGCTCGGGACCTTTGGTCTTGAACATGATTGGGATGCTGACTCAACCAGTTGCACTATAGCACATACTGGTCGTCACACGGCTAAAATTCTACTTGAATTGTCTTAAAGTATTCAACAAAATATTTCTGATATTTTGCCGCTTTTATGACCGCTTGTAATTCTCAAGTTTGAGCTCCCTGCCTTGGGAACATAGAAGGGGTGACTGAAATTCGTCAATTCATTCTAATACGAATTTAGCACAGTTAAATCAAATATAATTGTTACAGATTTTACTATGCGTTTTTTCCCCTGAGTGTAGTCATTTTTTTGAAAAAAGGTTGAAGCAATTTCACATCGTCGTTTCCCAGACACCCCAGATTATAGAAGGTGGCTTCCATCATTTGGTACTTCATGAAAGCGTTTTCCAGTAACAAATGAGGGTTTTGATGGCGACTAATAACTTCCATTGAATATAAATTGTATCGTAATTATTTGATTGCAGTTCCAGATTTTGTAATATGGAAATTTGTTGTACTAATTAGGTATCTTCTAATATGAATGATGAAATGTACACTAAAGTCAAACAAATTGTTAGAAAACCGATTTACGTTCGATTAGCTGTGTAAGTTTGGATTTAAATGGGACAGATAAGTTAAAAATTAAATAAGTAAGAGCACTAGTAGGGGTAGGATTCATTGATCGGAAGAGTATCCTTTGACTTACTTGCATACAAATAAAGACAACGAATTAAAGAAAAGCAAAAAAAGGAAAGTAGAGAGAGGTATGTGAAATGAAGAAGAAATCGAATTAGATGATAAAAGACATTTGTTTTTCAAAACATTTTGTAATTCAAAATGAATTAAACTTTATATTATGAAATTGGATTAATTGGATTAATTTTAAAATATTTGACCTCTAGAAAATTTCGATTTTTATCCTTTCTTTTCTACGGCAGCAGGGGACCTCTATAATAAGGCACTGTTGTGATTGTGCAAAGCTCGGCAGCCTCATTTTAGTCCATTGGTTTGTAGTAATTACTTGGAAGTGATAAATCCTATGCAAGTTAGCGGCGGATAATCCAAATTCTTGTTTCATCATGGCAATCGGTCATTTTTCGTAAATTGAAAATTGTAGGAAATAAATAAATTGTAGTTAGTAATGCAGAGGTGGAAATTTTGAAGTATTTTGCTAAAAGTGCTGCCAAAGCAAAAATCTATATGCCCTGAGTTTTTTTGAAGCAGGCAGCTACAGCATCACATACAATCACACAAACATCAAACAGTAAATTATCATCATCATTATCATCGCATATAAAGTTTTGATCAGGACTTCAAACCGCATTTAAGCCTAGCCAGTTTGAACCCGGAACTCTGAATCTAAATTTACTGTAAAACAAACTAAAATTAATGTTTGAATCGCACGCATTTTATTTTTTCGGTGTAAAGCAGTAAAACGTCACCTTACCTTGGTGTTTCGCTGCTTCGCTGAGTTTGGACACCACTGATTTAAGCCAACACTGAAAAGCTGAACAACTGAACAAGTCAACAACTGAAAAAGTACAACTGAAGAACTGAACAACTGAACAACTTGAGTGAGTTGACTCACTTTGGAAAAAGAACAAGTGAATATCTTCAATGAAAGGAACAACCTTTACCCAATACTACTCTGCAGCGACGCTCAGAAATTTAATAGTTGCCATTAAATCAGCGATGTTCCTCCATAGCCCCCAGGGACCGAGCGCAATCGGCTATTTACACGCACACGAGCCGAGCGCATGCCGAAGTCGGGCATATGAGCGTAGGCAGCGCTCTCTTTGCTTGCATTCGATGCCCAGACGTCGAGCAGGGCAGTTCAAAGCTGAGCTGTGTCGCTTTAATATCGCACACCAACACACTCTCACTTTTTGGACTCGCTCTTCTTAAACATCGCTGTTCTAAAGGTATTAAACAGGCGTGCAAATGCCTTATTGCATGCGCAAGAAATTACCGAGTCCCTGGGCTGAAAAATTACAAAAAAGTAGGCCACACTGTTGTTTTAGCAAAAAAATCAAATTTGACCTCGAGGCGTCTAAAACTTGTTAGTTTATAAACTAATAACAGTTTATTTATACAAAAGTGTATTTAATTATTCTTCATGCTTAAATAAACTTGATTCCATTCATTTCTGGTTCATCTTTTACTTAAGTGGGGAAAATTTGTATCATAAATTTTTGCTTTGCCTCAGCACAGCACAATATTTTATTAGTAAGCACTTGTGACGTCGCAAACAGAAGAAATCGTTTCATTCTCTTCGTTATTTTTTTGTCTAAAAATTAATTTATTGTATTAGGTGCGGAAAGTGATAGAAAATGTGTGGCCATTAGGGCATAGCTACTTATGAGAATTATGTACAGATGTTGAAATTCATTTCATTCTTTTGATGATGAATATTAATCATGATTGTGGAGGATTTAGAATTAAGACAATTTGGCTAGCCAAGTTTACAAAACGTGAGGAATTTGTGTAGACATGAAATGCGTCATAAACTGATAGTTTCTCAATTGGCCTCTTTTGTTAGCTACCTTAGAATGCAGACTATTCATTGATCTAACTTTAGTAACTTGTGTAAAAAGCAATTAACATGCCCAGTGAAAGTAAGAAGACAAGTGTCGGGTGCAACTTCATCAACTTCAACCCAAAAGCAAGACATGCCGTAAATTAAGTTATCAAAAATATAAAAAAAAAGAGTAAAGCTGTCGGAAGCTTTTAGCATCTCTCCACTGGTCAAAAGAAAACACGTCTCCATCAGCTCAACTTCACACCTCACTGGCACCACGCACTAAATCAGTCGCATAATTGCGTTGGACGTGGTTGCCCCAAGTACTCTCCATATATCATCAAGAAAAAAATATGCACGCCCCAAAACCGGGTTCGGGTTTGGGTTAAGGAAAGGGTTTCGGACACCGTTAGTGGCAACTGGCGTTGTCTGCTTTTGGAGGTCAACTGGTGGTTTTGGTCTTGAAGCTGACAAAGTGGAAAATTTTCAACAATTTTCATTCCTTAACTGATCACATTGACCTTCTACCCTCCCCCTCCCCAAACTGAACTTCAAAGTAATACCACCCCCCCATGGGTTATACATATGAAATATGTTTTTTTGTTTCTTGCTTTTTTAAACAAATTGTTTGTTTTTCTTAAAACTTGAGCACACATAAACAACAAAATAAAGGAAATATGTAAAACACACGCCCACAAGTTGAAAGTTCTCATAAATGAAAAAAAAAAGTGCGTAACACGCCAGCGCAACTTTATGGCTGCCAAATGAAATAGAAGAGAAATTCTTCGGAACATTTTCTGTTTATGTTGAGCATCATTAAGTTAGACACTCGATTTGGCAATCCAGCCGAGAGGGGAAAACTTATTTGTATTATTTGGCATATAAATTCTTTAGTGGGCTAAGGCTGAATACTGCTCAGTCGGCATAAATCTTTACTCTTTTTTTAATGAACTGAACGGTCTGTTTAGCCCCCGGGGGAAGATTGGGTGAGTCAGTTTGGAGGAGGCCATTTGCATAAGTTGGATCAGCGATAAGCTAACCAAATTAATTTACAACTTCATTTTCATTTACCTCTCTTTTGTATATATTTTGGTTGTTTTGGCAAGCCAAGCGAAGAATGAAGAAACAAACTTGTTGTATCACTGGGGAGTCGCATTCGGGGCCGGTTTTTTTGCGCGCGTTTTTAGTCGCTCGCTTATCGCTTGAAGGTATCGCGTCATTGAGACGTCACCACATAGATAGGCACATTTTATAATTTTTCACTTCTTTTTTTGTTGAAAATTTTGTTTCATGTTGTTCAGGTGTTAATTTGATTTTCAGTGACTCTGCACGTGATTATGCGACTCAAGTGCGATAAGATTGAATCGAGCAAAAGAAAGAGAAAGAGCGAGAGTGGGTGAGCTTTTTATAACCAAAATGTGGGTGGGTTTTCGACTTTCACAAGCCAATACCAGCAATTTGTGTTTATTAGTGAGTGAGTGAGTCTTTTATGGGCTGTAAATTGCACCAACAAGTACAACCAAAACAAGAAAGCTGAAATCACGCTCATGGCACAACTTCTGTGTGTTGTAAAACCAACAGATAATAAAGTTTTTGTTTTCTAAATTTTCTGATATGACTTAAGCGAGGTAAAAATGCAGGATATTAGATCTTAATTCCAAAAAATGGGCAAAAAGTATTTCAAACATATGGAAAAAGCAGATAAGGGTAACTCAGACAGACTGTTTCGGAAAAAGTAAGGGCAGGCTCATGATGTCCTGACTTTATCCCTTACAAATACCTGAATAAATAACGTGTGTCTATTTTCGTGAAATTTCATGCCACCAGATGTGCTGATTTTTCTCATGACATGATGCGAAGTTCGACTGGGTTATTCTTTTTGAGCTTATACCGTATGTGTGAGGCGGCGCTGCCCTTGAGAGTTTCTCTATGCAAAGTAGATACTGACGTGCCGGCCCCTGCCTTAAGCCCTTGAGTCAACTATGGATTGTTTCTGTTGATAGACCTACGATTCGGTTCAAATTGATTTCGATTAGGTTCAGTGGTTCACGCTTAATAACTTATCACGCCGCATTTTGTATCCGAATGTCCCTACCTAAGGTGAAACCTTTGACTTTTCGCTTTTATATTTTAAATTAAAGGTGGGAACTAAAATCAAGTTCAATATTGTAGTCTCTTAGGAAGTAAACTCTCTAAAATGAATCACACCAAACCCATTTTTTGCGGTTTTCGGATCGGCTCTGTATTTGCAAAAGAGCACCGGCCAACTAGCACAACTTAGCGGTTCGAAGTATTATCAAGGACTTTTCGAGGATTTCCTTGGGAACTACGTTTCTCCTTGTGAAAATGGATCATTCACCAACATATCACGTATGTTAGTGATTAAAAATGTAACGTGGTTTGTTTTTCTGCCAAAAATAAGCCCATTTTTCACCCTACTGATTCACCTGCGTATATAGAGCTATTAATATCTCTAAACGGCCGTCACATTTGTAATACCCCAGCCTAGAGCATAACAAAAAAAAAAATACTTCTTTTTGTGAGGTAAATTTTGAAAAGCCGCCACACCAAAAACTGTCTAAACATTTTTCAGCAGTTTACGTGGGTGGGATACTTGGAGATGAGAGAAGACAACTACTTGACGGCCTATTGTCAGCGAAGTGGCACCTCATCCGTCCACCCCAGTGGCAGTTCCCATTCCCCCCAGTCGGCTGATTTATGCCGGCAGGCAACATGGTTGTGAAAACACTGCAAAAGTGTTTTGTTTTAGATAAGATTATGTGTGGAGAGGAAGACTGAGTGAGAGACAGAGAGAGCAGGAGAGTGGCAACAATATGTCAAACGGATTTATTTAGTTTGGCGTTGGCGTTCATCTACTTATGCAAAAGTTTTTCCGGCAGCTCTTATTTTTAGACAGGTGGCAATGAACCTAAAGTTTTTCTTTGATTTTTTTGCTGGGTTATATAAAAAAAAAAGGTCTAGGCCAGGCACCCACAATACTCGTATGTGGCTTACTTTCTGGCCCAGTGGATCTCGATAGTTGGCACACCTGGGGCACCAGCAGCAATCGTTAAACATTGACAACAATGTTAAATTATGCGTAAATTCGTTAAAATTTGTAAACGGCCTCCGGTTTTTGTAAATTTATGAAGCTGGACCCTCGTATATAAATTATAATGATTAATGACATTTTGCACGCAGTTTTCGAGTTGTGGTTATTGGCGTTGTTTTACAAGCACTTTTACAAGCAATTCATTTTCAACCCAAACCCAAAGCATACAACCAACCAGCACAGAAACGCGAGCCAGTGGCAGAATTTACAAAATAAACAAAATAAATATTATTTGTTTGTGATTTATTTGACGACCTATTTGGGTAAGGAAGCTATATTTGGCAATTTCGAACTATTAATTTGCGAACTGAATGTTTTTCTACGACAGAACAGACTGTCTAAGGTTTTGAGAAAAAAAAGAAAAAAAGAGGGAGAAGTAACTATTTACCAGGAATGCAAACCGGTTCTGAACTGAACCGAGCCGCTTTTTCCAGCTGGTAAACCCAACCGCAAACCGAACCGGCTTCCTTGCAGAAATGCAGAACCGAACCGAAAACCTCAAAGAAAATCGATTCGGTTCGGTTCAGTTTCCTGATGAGTTTTAAAACGTGATATTTGACGTTAATAGCAACAAGGTTCAGTATCTTGAATGGTTTTTAGAAACGAAAACTACTACCCATTGAATACTTAGGGGAACCAGCAATAAAAAGGCTATTCTTGGATTCTTACACAAGTACTAAAAGAGGTATATCTTCATTGAAAAAAATCGCAGAATTGTTTGGGATGGTTCATTTCAAAGCTAAGGTGTGGTACTTTCCGATGGTATCAAATAAAGTCCAAACAATAGAATGGATTCCCCGAAAAACGCTCCTAAAAAGAGTAAAAATAGGCACTTTTAGCAACTTTTAGCTCAAATTACTATAAATCTCTACGTGATGGACAATTTCTGAAAGCGCAGTCTTGCTAAGCACATGAAAATCATATAGAATCACTACCAACCCTTTAAGATACTGGAAAAAGTCGAATTTTGTTGCCTTGTGTATTTGATTTGTCGTCCTCTACTGGACAATATTCTCTTCTTACTGACATTCTCCGCTTTCGAAGTGCATTCCTAGAACTTATAGACCAATCCTACAAGTCCGACTCTTTACGTTTTGAACATTCTTATAAGGATCTTAAAGATACTCAAATGGTTTATAGGAGTTCATTTTCCAAAGTGTACGACGGAAATCATAATACAGTCGAACTTCTCTATTACAATCTTCTGTACAATGAAGTTTTTTTATGGCGATTTGATTTCCAGAACACTGCAATTTCGTTCAATATTCAAACAATTCCATATTTCGAATTTTCTATATAACGAAGTTTACTTAAGTCCCAAGTCTCAAGATTCACTGTATAGAAGTTCGACTGTATTTCATAATATGCCTTTATAAACCACTGAATCGAACCGAAACCGCGGTTCAGTTAGGTCTAAAAACTATGTAATGAGCCGAGCCGGCGGTACAGAAACTGTGTGAGTCATTGAACCGAACCAGTACTGATTTTCGAGTGGTTTGCATGCCTGCTATTTACACAAGGAAGTGTGAGGAGGGCAGTAGAAGGAGGGCCACAAGAGGGCAAAACGTACAACTTAAATATGTATTTTTTACTAGCCTTGTCTGGGATTTGAAGTAACAGTAATTCACAACAGAAGGCTTCAGGTTTTGATCGGACGCGTTTCATGAGGGACCAAATCCTCACCATCAGCGATCTTAAGCCTGGAATTTGAGTGAGGATTTGGTCCCTCATGAAACGCGTCCGATCATACCTGAAGCTTCCTTTGTAGTGATGTGTGCCTATGTTTAAAATTACGCCAATAAAACAAGTTATTATTATAATGACTTAAACAAATTTGAGATAAAGAGCACATCAGTTGTTTGTCTGAAATACTGAAAACATTATTGTATGTATCTTTTCGAGAGCTCTGACCTACTTATGGTGTTAAGTGCTTTCCATTTTAAGTTGAGACTTAAGCTAACTATTACTTTTTAGAAAATAACCCCTTTCTTTCGCTACTTTCACCATGCAAGCTGCTTGGTATTTGAAGCTAAAGGTGGGTGTATAAAGCACTCTAAGGTAATTTTACTTCAAAACAACTTGCACAATCTCTGACTAAAGTATAAATTTGTTGACCTTCCAGTTTCTTTTTTTGCAATGATCCCGGAATTGGTACTTGCGAATTGAGAGCACAAATTTCTTTTACCTTTAACGTAGCCTTCACCTTTCACAGCTACTAGTGTTAGCTTCTCGGTTTGAACTCTGGGGATCTTCAATATACTTGGGGTCACTCATATTCTAATAAAAATATGTTGATGTTTCGATACCTTTATGAGAAAACCGACTGGGTTTCGCTCTGTTCGCTTGAGTTATCTCATGCGGACTCCAAACCTTATAAATTTAGTCAAGAGTACGATAAATTCCTGCTGAGCATGTTCACTCACACAGCTGTCTACTCGGCTGGACAGTATCTAAGTCCAAAGTCTTAAATTAAGAGCTTTAGTAGTTTTTGAAGAATGTCCCTGAAACAGTTTTAAGTCGGATTTATACAACTTTTGAACAGGTTTTGAACGTTGGTTCAGTGGCTTAGACGATAATTGTTTTTGAATATATCGGTCCATAGTTTCTTCTTCCGAAATGAGTTTTAACCTGATCGTATGAAAAAACTAAAAAGTTTCACAGAACAGTTTTTAGCTCATTTTCCGAAGGATTTTTCCAAAACCAGATCTTAGTACTTACTTTCAGCCTAAGATAAAACTACATACTACGTAAAAATCAGCTTCCCATCACTTATGGTTTGGGCTTTGCGTGAGTGATAAGTGAGTCAGTGCTTCAGGTAGACCACTTTTATAAATCTTACTAAAACAATTTTGGCATCACTTTTCCTTGCACTTGCAATTCTCTTCCTGTCTCAAACGTACAAGTAGTATCGCCACTACACCCAGCCACACATTCCTAGTTAAGTTTGTATGTTTTTATTTGCATTCGTCTAAACAATTTATTAGCCACAATTCGCCGGCTTGTAAATGACATATTAACGAGCGTCAGGCCGCGTCACCGCACACGCGCCTGAAATAACAAAATTTAAATTACAACTCGCACCGAGTACTCGTACACTCTGTGTGAATCCGGTTTAAATGAAAGCCGGACCAGCGCTCCTCTCGCAAAAATATTTTCGCACTTAATAGCTCAAGTTTATGGAGACCAATCGACAAATTGCCGCACTAATCTACACGCAGATATTTTCTGTTCACGAAAATAACCAATTTTTTTTTCTTAGTTTTTTTTTTGGTTTTTTTTTGGCATGCAAAAAGCGTAGGCCTCGAGTCGTCGGCACCTTCTTAATATGCACAGCCAAATAGTAGCAATAAACATGGGCATGTAAAACCCAAACCCGCTGCCTCAGCCGCTCTATATTGTTGTACGGATGGCGGATTAGCTACTGGAAGCGGGTTAAGTGCGTGTGCAATTTGCGTAGATAAAGCCAAAGAGACAAAATTGTAACTCAAAATGACTTCCGTTCGGGTGAAAAGTGAAAAGCACCGGCAGGGTGAGGGACTAATGGGCTAGTTGGTATCTTGCAGATACATTTTGTGTCTAAGGTCTTACAAGTAGGAAGTGTACCCAATTGAGGTGATGACACACACTCACAGAGTGTTGTGTTTACAAAAATTCTAATGGCATGCGACGAGACGCGTCTGTTGCCTAGACCCAGGGCCTGGGCCATTGACTCGCAACCCGTTCGTTTTATTTAAACTAATTGACGCCCGCGCCATGTGTGTGTGTGTGTGCGAGCGTGTGTTCGGTGTGTGGTGAAGGTGTGCGGGTTTGGAGTAAGTGCGCTTGAGGTGCAATTGGAAAAGTGTCAATTGTTTGGGCATGGGGATTGCAGGGCCAATTGATGCGCGTCAAAATGAACAATGAGTTTCAATTAGTATCCATGTATGAGACGCGGCAGCAATGAGGAAGTTTCAATGGCTTGCTGATTGAACCGAATGGCCCAAAGAATGCCTTATGAATGAAAACAATGTTGTTAGAGTTTTTGCATTAGCTGGCCAAACTGTTTGTATAAGCAAGTAATGAACTTGGCAATTATATAATAAGGTAATCATTTTGTATAAGTTTTTGGAAATAAGAATTTGTGAATCATTTAAAAAAGATAAGGAACTAAAGGACTTGGGGAACATTGGAGATAATAGCTACACTGTACCTTTTTAGCAGCGGCCGAGACCGTCAAACGGTTGTGATAGAAAAATCGGGCCAAATAAGAAGAAGAAGTACCTTTCATATAAGGCATTGCGATGAAATTCAACAGTTGCAGTTCCAGTTTGTTTGGATTACACTCAAAAATCCGTTCAAAATGTACCGATAACAAGACCATTCGTTGGCAAAAGTAGAGTAATCCCGCTGTCTCTTGAACTACGCAATTTTAAAACCCGTTGTTAGATTTTCTTCAAGGTAAGCAACTTTTTGTTCTCAACTTGGAAACACTTTGGGGTCATTTAACAAACTTTTGAGCTTCTTTCAGAAACGTTTTAAAATCACTTTGTTCTGATTTTGGCATCGCGGATTGATTGGGAACATCGCGGTCTCACTTTGGGTACACAATTTGTTTAATCTTTGAACATTATTCAGCCAATTTTGGGAACATTCTGATTATACTTTGTGACTGATTTTAAGACATTTATGATGTTCAAGCTAGCAAGTTTTAGCCGGCTAGAGGTCAAGCTATGTTATGTTTTACACAACACCACAAAGGCTTAAGCCTTGCTATAACTACTTGGGAATTCCAAATCAGCATAGGTGCAAAAACCAACACCAAAACACAAATTGTAACCGATTTCCCAGCAACTGTTCGTTTTTAGTGCGCTTTTAACGTAGTGTGACCAGATCGTGGAGATAAAATTTTACCAAATATAAAATATCAGGAATGATTTATACCCCTGTTTCTCTGGCAAATTCTAGAGGTCATTCTCTAGATAAGCTAAATGACCTCATTCTTTCTTTGTAATTCCCCATAAGAGATAAATGTCCATTCGGCAGATCATCCGTGACGGATGACCAAGCCAAATGCAAAACGATCTAGCTTTTTCCCTCAAAAAGCTAGATTTTCTATCGATATGCTATTGAATTCAAAAAAGTCACCAATAGGAACAGCTCTTGGTCAGTGGCATTGCCATGGGTGGGGAGGGTTTTAGCTCAGGGGGAGCATGAAATGGACAAAGTTTATGCTCGCACTCTCCATTGAAATTAACAAACTTTGGGAGGAACATGGAATTTTTGATTTTGCAAAATGAGCATAGCATAAACATAGTAATAGTTGGGCTGGAGCGACTTTCTTACTTGTTTTGTAATAAAAATATCCTGCATTTATATCAAAAGATTAATTGACCAGGCTTTCAATTGCCATTAAGAATGGTTGAGTAGTTGTTGAGGTATGGTTGAGGAATGGTTGAGGAATTGTAAAAGAATTGTTAAAATATTGATAAGGAATTGTTAAAGAATGGTTGATAAATAAATGATTAACGTTTGAGGAATGGTTCAGGAATTGTTCAGGAATTGTTGTGGATTTGTTAAGGAATTGTTGAGAAATTGTTGAGGAATTATTGAATAATTGTTGAGGAATGGTTTAGTAATGTTTGAGGCAATGTTGAAGAACGGTAGAGGAATGGATTAAGGAATTGTTAAAGAATTGTTAAGGGATTGTTAAGCAGCTGTTAAGGAATTGTTGCTCCTTTTGGTTTACTTTTCATTCGGTGGTTATTTTTGTTTAAGTCGGTCAATTACTCAATTTACATAGATAATGAAAGTAATGACTCTGAAATAAGAATACAAACAAAGAACTGAACCGAGGTACGCAGAAAATGTTTACTTATTCATGATGGTTAGCAGCTCATATAATAATTTCAAACTGGCTCTTTATATTAAATCGGCGAATTTGGTCTTCGAGAAACTTTTAACAACAAAGCCCAATCTAGTGTTAAGGTACATTACTTAAAATTAGCATTTCCGCCCTACTTGTAAGAATGACACATAATTCTCAAGAGATTTTGTGTTTGGTTTGTGTTTGGAACTTTGAAAGATTAACTGTTTAGCTTAGAGCAGCGATGTTCCTCCATAGCCCCCAGGGGCCGAGCGCAATCGGCTATTTACAAGCACACGAGCCGAGCGCATGCCGAAGTCGGGCATATGAGCGTAAGCAGCGCTCTCTTTGCTTGCATTCGATGCCCAGACGTCGAGCAGGGCAGTTCAAAGCTGGGCTGTGTCGCTTTGATATCGCACACCAATACACTTTCACTTTTTAGCCTCGCTCTTCTTGAACATCGCTGGTTTAGAGGTGGCCAGAGTAAGTTTACGGTCGCTTAGACACCAACACACTTGAAGATAATATTTCTGCAACAAAGAACACTAGAAATAGATGGAGAGAAACGATTATTGTTCGTGGCTGTCTAATACACAGGAAATCATTCGTCGCCAACAGCAAAATCTATTGCTTTCAACTTTGCAAAAGACATAGGAAAGATACAGTAGAGAGAAAACAAACGAAGTAGTTGTGCTATGCGTGAGTCTGTGTGAACGTGGCAATATCTATGCGTAAAAAAACAACGAATGCGGGCCGCGTGCATAGGCTGTGGGCGCCCCTGAGCTAGTTAGACAATCTCATGAAACAGGGCTTATCTCAATTTATACTTATAGTTTATTTCGATGTTCAATTGGACTAAGTATAATATTTTCATTATAATTTCTTAATTCCATCTGCCATCACGGACTTTTCGTAGTTTATTCTAAGACTCCATTTATCAGAAAATTCTGCAATATTATCTATGGCGATTTGTATATTAATAATAAAGAAATAAACTCAGCCTTCAGCTGAAAACATGGCTAATTTTCTAGATGCCCCCACAGATCACAGCGGTTGTGTGGGTTTACACGGTAGTAGTCAAACGAACTGTCACAACTGTCAGAGACGCTGCAAAGGTAATTAGCATAGCACCCCACAAGCTCAACCAACTTCGTTGACATTTTCCATCAAATCTGTCACAATAATATGCATAAAATTGCATTCATAAATTTAATGTCATTGGCTAACAATGGAAGTGTCTCTGACTTATGCAAATTTTATGGCTGATATCTGAGCCAGCTACTGTTTGAGTGGTCAATTAGGCGACCGCACGATTTGCAGTGGGCGTTCTGACATTTTATTCCAAAACCAACTTACTTTTTTTATCATTCACAAATGCACGACTTACTTTGGCATACACATTTTAAATGGGTCAATTGAATATGAAGTAATCGAGGCGAGGTAAGAAGAAAGCAGAAAATTGTGAACAAGTTAACAAAGTTGTAAGCCTCAGGCCAGAAATTTATTGTCGCTGGGTCTTCACTTAGTGGGTGGTCCTCCAATTAAAGGGTTTCCTTTTTTTTTTTTTTGAAAGTCCATTCACTGGGTCAGTGGGTACTCTTCTGTGCTTCCTGCTCATTATGCAAGCCATAAAATCGTACAAATCGCTTGCTCTTCAATTTAAGTAGCCTCAACCACTTTGTTTGTCCAGCCAATTACTTATCCAAGATCTCGCCTACACACAACACTCCAGACTCTTTGGACTCCACTCAACTGCCAGTGTGTTGGCTCAGTGTAAATAAAATAGTACATACAAAAAAAAAAAAAACCAAAACAAAAACGAAGGCAGCTGCATTGGGTGTTTGGCAAATTAGCAAGCTCGTTAAAAACCATAGCAAGGCCTGCGGTTTCTTCTATTGACCACAACAACAACAACAACCAAAAATGAGAAAAAAGAAAAATATGCCATTGAAAACAAACACAAATTGCAATTATATACTCGAGTTGAACTTTTCCTGCCGGGCATAAGAAAACCCATACAACTTCTTAACACTTTTAAGTGGCGCTCATAAAATTGATCTGGCCCACGGAAGCAGTTTTGTCTGCAGGAAAGTGTTTGATCTTCTCGTTTAGTGAGTGCCTCATAAAGATTTTGAGTTAGAATTGCGCTAAAAATTGACTAGATAATGCAGATGATGATGATTGGGTGGGGGGAGGGGAGGGGATGGAAAGTGAAGGAGTGGTAAAAGTATCAGGCCATAAAATGTGTTAATTCATATTCAAGTTATGAATGGAGAAAAGGGAGACTGAGAGATTTCTGCAATGATGCGGAAGTTGGCTAATGCAAAATTTTAAGAGTTGATTGAAAAGTTCAACAAGAATTCAAAAAAATTTCTGATTACTTTTTTGGTATACGTTGGCTTGAAATTTCGATTGTGCTGTTCCATGCCAACTGATTTTTCAAATAAGAATTCAGATTAGTTATTCTTCTAACCAATCGATACACGTTCTTTAAATTCTTTCTGGATAACTGATTTTCGTTTTGCGATTCCTAAAAGAGTACCAGTTCGGTTTGGTGGTTTGGTTTTAGCCATTCCGGGATCAATCCATTATTGAAACAGCTTTGCTTTGAGTTGATCTCGAAAGGCTTGATTCTTTCTTTCAAAGTGTTTGGATTGCTGTGGAATATAAAAAATTGGCTTTGTTAGTTTTTCAATTTTAAAGCATTTTCTTGGCATTTGGTATTATTGATACTGGAACTCCCAAGCCCTGGCCCTTCCCTATCAAATTGATAGGTACATCACTTGAAGCAGCCACAAAAAAGATGCAAAAAACGCCATAGAGTAAATAATTTTTTTCAACAAGCACCTGTCACTCTCGATCACCCAACTGCCTGTGGTCTGGCATTTGATTTGCGATTGGAAAGTGAGTTTTCATTGATTTTACAAAAGCCACCAATTAGTTTCATTACATTTTTTCTTACATTCATTGGCCTAACCAAATGCATTTATCTTCATTAGACCCAACAGATACAAATCCATCTGAAGAGAAATGTAAATATCCAGAGCTTTTTTCACTGATGTAATGTTGATTTCGTTGGTGTGGAAAGCCAATCCAAATCTGATAAGCAAATCAACAGGTTGAACAGGGCGCCACCGGATAAACTGGTAGCTCTCCGTCTCGGCATCTCCAACAAAATGAAATTGTAACTGAAAATGAATTGAATTTTAATCAAACAGCACCGTTAGGCAGCAGCAGCCGCAGATCAAGATCGATATCTAATCGACAGAAACAGAAAAATTCCAAAGCAATTAAAAGGGGGTACTGATTGATGTTCTACTTAGCTTTCAGCAGGGAATCAGCTGTCAGTGTGTTCTGTCTGTCTGTTTGATATGGGACACCCCTTTGGGCTTAGTATGTGCAAGTTAAGGAGTTAATTCAAGTACAACAATTTTCATGTCTGCAGCTGCTAAAGCTTCTGTTTCTTGTGAGAAAACCACCCACGGCTAATCAAATTATCTGAGAATGTAAAAAAAAAAAAATGCACAGTGGAAAATGTTTCAAGTGCTTAAGGGTCTGATTAGGCAAAGTAGATGGAAATTGTTGTTGAATGCGGGTTGACTCGTGCTAATGTCAAGCGGCGATGATGGCTGATTAAATGAGGTAGATTAAGGAAGCCAAACAAAGCACGTTCCACTTAATACTCACGATGAGCATTTTCTTTATGGAGTTGGGTAATTAGACTCATTTCGAAAATAGGTTCACTGATCTTTAACATGCAGGGCCATTTTATGGGAAAAAGGAAAAGATTTTAAAAGAAAATTTAGCAGGCGTATTTTTATACACTTGCAGATGGCCCAAAGGGTCGGCTGACTATAGCATATAGCTGCCATAGGAACGACGCGTCAAAAAACTAGTTTTTCTTAGAATAACATTTTAGAGCGAAGCTGGCTGTCTAACGGACGATTGCAACAGATTTCTTTGGTTACTCTTTTGACTTTGCAAACAATTTGACTACATTAGCAGCTAGCCTTAGCAGCAAGTGGTCTGAGTTTGGGGGGAAACCGTGACTAAAACTGTGACCAAAACAGTGACCAAAACAATGACTAAAACGGTTACCAAAAGAGTAACTAAAACAGTGACCAAAACTGTTATCAAAACAGTGACCAAAGAGTAACCAAACAGTGACCAAAGATTAACCAAACAGTGACCAAAACAGTAACCAAAACAGTAACCAAAACACTGACTAAAACAGTAACTAAAACAGTTACCAAAAAAATAACTAAACAGTGACCAAACTGCTCACAAAACAGTGACCAAAGAGTAACCAAACAGTGACCAAAACAGTGACCAAAACAGTGACCAAAACAGTGACCAAAACAGTGACCAAAGAGTAACCAAACAGTGACCAAAACAGTGACCAAAACAGTGACCAAAACAGTGACCAAAACAGTGACCAAAACAGTGACCAAAGAGTGACCAAAACAGTGACCAAAGAGTAACCAAACAGTGACCAAAACAGTGACCAAAGATTAACCAAACTGTGACCAAAACAGTGACCAAAACACCGACTAAAACAGTAACTAAAACAGTGACCAAAACTGCTATCAAAACAGTGACCAAAGAGTAACCAAACAGTGACCAAAACAGTGATTAAAACAGTTACTAAAATAGTGACCAAAACAGTGACCAAAGAGTAACCAAACAGTGACCAAAACAGTGACCAAAGATTAACCAAACTGTGACCAAACAGTGACCAAAACACCGACTAAAACGGTAACTAAAACAGTGACCAAAACGTTATTAAACAGTGACCAAAACAGTGACTAAAACAGTGACTAAAACAGTGACGAAAACAATGACCAAAACAGTGACCTAAACAGTAACTAAAACAGTGACCAAAACTTTTTTTTTTTTAATGCGAAAAAGGATTAGCGGAACTCAATCCGCCTACAAATTTTTATAAGGTTAACAAAGACTGGAACGGGAACAGTATGCCAGCTGGCTCAAAAAAGTTATATAACTGGTAAGACAGACAGATATTTTTTTAGGGTGAGGCAAGCAGACGGCCTATTGGTCGCCTACCGTGTGTCCACAGGTTTGACGGGTGTCTCCTTTTGGGCCGTCTCCGTATCCCAGTTGTCGCTAGCTCTTTGGCGAGACGTTTGTGTGGGCCAGCAAGCGGTCTCTACAGCAGACTGGTAGAATGCCGAGGTCTTGGTAGATGGTGGTGTTCCGCACGTATTCTGCGTAAGATCTTGGATTGCATCGCTTGGACCCTTTTGATGGAAGTGTCGCAGGCAGAACCCCTAGAGGCAGATACCCCAGGTCCCCTTTTTTTTGTGGATTGGAAAAATGATGCTTTCCTTAAAACAGCTGGGTGTGCTGCTAGACAACAGGGCCTTCTTGGACGCTTTAGTTAGCATTTCAATGCACAATGGGGAGGCATTTTTGAAAACTACCATAAAGTCGACTCCTAAGGATTTGTTGGGCTTTGCGGACTTGATAGCCAGGTACACCACATCAATGGTAATTACAGCATCCAGCGATTCATGTTTTCTACAAACAGCAAAGATTTAAGGTGCTCTGCAAGTTCTGGAAAGTTTTGCCTGGAAAGGCTTTGGCGCAACAGATCCATTTAGGTTCCCGACTAATGAACAAAAATCTTTGCTGTTGCTGACCCGGGCAATTTCCACTTCCATATGCTGCTAGTACGGTTGCTGTTTAAGGTTCCAGAGAGATTTATAGGAGCCGTTTGCCGAGTGGTATTCCGGCTTAGAATTGTTTGCGGACCTGGTTACTTTTTTTTTGCATTTAGTGAAAGCGTCTTCAAACTTCCTATTTATCAGTTTTGTATGTTTTTCTTTATAGTTCCACTAAGTTTGGTCGAAATCGGATTACTATATACCATAGTATAACTGCCAGAGAAAAGTAAGGTCCGATAGTTTTAGGAAGAAAAGCTTTCTGGCTTTCAATGGAAACGTCTCCATACTTCGTTTGTATCAGTTTTCTATGCTTTTACTAAGGGAAACTTTACTAAGTTTGGTGGAAATCGAACAACTATTTGTTATAGCTACCATAGAAATGTAGGTTTGGAAAACAGTCTTAAAAGCAGATAAAGCAAAGCCTCTTAATCTCTATAGTGGTTTATAGCCAATTTATACAAGGGCATAAAGGCTGCCTTTACTCAAAAATTCCTTAAGGCAACCGGTAAAGTTTGCCTTTGCCATTCAAAGATGACAGCTTTGTTAAAAATTAGTTCGGTCGAAATTACGGCAGGTTTTTACAAAAAAGTCAAAGTTCAAGGGATCGCTCAGTAGCTCCTGTGTGGTAAATTTACGCTTTAACATTTTACGAGAGCTAGTGAATACCCTAAATATTCTGTAAAAGTTGACAAAAATGATTTCTGCAAGTTTAAGTTCAAGAAAAATTTCATAATATGGAAAAAATTCAAATGTCAAATTTTAAAAATTTAGCAAAAATTTTCCAAATATTCAAAGAACTTTAAAACATTGATAAAAATTTT